>CAUYRH010012615.1:0-30316 GCA_963574655.1 Perodicticus potto | reverse complement strand
GCAGGCATCCTACCTACAACCAACATGCCCAAGAGGAGGATCAACCCAGCAGAAAAGGTGGTAAAGAAAGAGCCCAAGAAATTGCACATTTGTTGGTAAGGTCTGCTCTTGCAAAAGTGAAAACGAAGGCAAAAAATGGTACCAGAGCAAGAAAAGAACAAGTGATCCCATTTCAGGGTGGGCAAGGGACTTGAAGAGAAACTTCTCTGAAGAAGACAGGTGTACGGCCTATTGACACATGAAAAAATGCTCACCATCCTTAATCATCAGAGAAATGCAAATCAAAACTACTTTGAGATATCATCTAACTCTAGTAAGATTAGCCCACATAACAAAATCCCCAAACCAGAGATGTTGGCATGGATGTGGAGAAAAGGGAACACTTCTACAGTGCTGGTGGGAATGCAAACTAATATGGTCCCTTTGGAAAGATGTTTGGAGAACACTTAGAGATCCAAAAATAGACCCGCCATTTGATCCTACAATTCCTCTACTAGGTATATATCCAGAAGACCAAAAATCACATTATAACAAAGATATTTGTACCAGAATGTTTATTGCAGCCCAATTCTTAATTGCTAAGTCATGGAAGAAGCCCAAGTGCCCATCAACCCACAAATGGATTAATAAATTGTGGTATATTTACACCATGGAATATTATGCAGTCTTAAAGAAAGATGGAGACTTTACCTCTTTTATGTTTACATGGATGGAGGTGGAACATATTCTTCTTAGCCAAGTATCTCAAGAATGGAAGAAAAAGTATCCAATGTACTCAGCCCTACTATGAAGCTAATTTATAGCTTTCATAAAGCTATAACCCAATTATAGCCCAAGAAGAAGGGAAAAGAGGAGAGGGAGGGGAGGGCAAACAAGGGGAGGGGAGAGGAGAAGATGGGTGGAGGGAGGATAATTGTGTGCCTTTAAATACTGGAAAATTGGTGGGACCACACCTATGGTGCATCTTACAAGGGTACATGTGAAATTTATTAAGTGTAGAATATAAATGTCTTAACATAATAACTAAGAAAATGCTGCAAAGGTTATGTTAACCAGTTTGATGAAAATATTTCAAATTGTAAATAAAACCAGCACCCTGTACCCAGTGATTGCATTAATGTACACAGCTATGATTTAATTTAAAAGAAAAATGGCAGGGCGGCACCTGTGGCTCAGCAAGTAGGGCGCCAGCCCCATATACCAAGGGTGGTGGGTTTGAATCTGGCCCCGGCCAAACTGCAACAACCACAATTAGAAAAAGCCAGGCATTGTGGCGGGTACCTGTAGTCCCAGCTACTCGGGAGGCTTGAGGCAAGAGAATCGCCCAAGCGCAAGAGCTGGAGGTTGCTGTGAGCTGTGACACCACAGCACTCTACCAAGGGTGACAAAGTGAGACTCTGTCTCAAAAGAAAAAAAAAATGGCAGCAGATATCTTCAGACAAAAACTCAAACAAAAGGGGAAAAGGGAGCAAAGAGAAAATGGCTAAAGTGCCTAACCAAGTATAAAAAAATATATAAAAATCTCAGGACACTCCCACCCCCAACTGCTTATGTGAAAGGGAAAGGCCTCAGGCACCTGTGAAGAACAGCCCACAGATCATTCATTACGGAAATTCTTTGCTGGCCTCCCATGAGCAAGTATATACAAATTACAGGTTTAGGTCTGCAGTCTCTGCCTAGCTCCTAAAATGAAAGTCTATTCAATTCCACAATACCAATGGATTGCCAGTTTATCTTTATAGGTGTAGAACAGAGACAGCATAGAATCAGACATTCCTCCACCTACCCAGCGACACCTACTTAATTGATGCTTCCTTGACGGTCTTTTATCTTATGTAAAAGGTAGATTTTCCTGAGTCTCATAAGAATGTAACCATTTTGTCTCATTCCATCCCCCACCCCCAAAGAAGCCCTTTTTTTTGTTCTTGCTGTGTGCCTTTAAATACTGGAACTTCTAATTTATCCTTTGGAAAAATAGCCACGGCCCTTTCTGCAGTGTGTGTTTTACCCAGGCAGGTCTTTAATTTTGGCTTAAGAAGTCTCCATTGATTGAGGGTTTTGCCTCAGCCACTTATTTTGGATTGACACAAGAAACTAAAGATTCACCTGTGGAAAAAGGAGAACTAAAACTGAGGCGAATCCAACCTCTGAGGAAGCGGGAGGAGAAGCAGCCAAGTCCGATCAACATCACAGGCCGTGTACGCTCAGTGGTCCCTGTCTCCCTTCTTGCACATCAACTCTTTCGCAAATGTAAGTAGCTCTAAAAACATTTTTTTTTTTTTTTGGCCGGGGCTGGGTTTGAACCCACCACCTCCAGTATATGGGGCCGGCACACTACTCCTTTGAACTACAGGTGCTGCCATCTCTAAAAACATTTTTCATTTTTAAGAAGAGAGAATCCTGCCTCACCCCATTTTTTTTAGTGTAAATGCCTTTTTTTTAAGAGGTAAAATTAACCACTGGTTGCTTAATTTTTGGTACAACCAGAAAATTCTGTGGGATATTATAGTATGGGAGGCTTTGACTGTCTAGGGTGTCAGCTTAACAAAATTGAATTAGTTTTCAATGCCCTACAAAACAAAGCATACTAAATGGCAATATGGAGTCACGAGTCCTGCATTTAACGTCTTGAACCTTTTAAATCACTTCTATTCCCATGTTACTTTTTAGTAGAATTATTTCCTAAAGAATGCTATGCATGGCTCTCCTGTCAGGATTGTGCTTGTTCTCCAATATCTTTGGTTGTAATCATCTAGTTTTTTTTTTTTTTAAAACAACTTTGTTAATATGCTGTGACAGATTGAAAAATGTATGTTGTATACTTGATATTAAATTATGACTTGGTGGGAACTGTGTAACATTTGAAGATATTTGCTGTCCTCTTCAGGAAAATTTGCCTTATCAACATTTGTAGATACCGGTACTTCGTATCCTCTTAATGAGAGTCTGCCTCCAAATTTTAAGTTGGAAAGTCACTAGAATAACTGTTTTTTTAAAAAGTTGCAATACATGGCTTTTTAGATTTTTGGTATGTTTATTAAGAATTGTGCACAGATTGAATTGTCTGTGTATTGATTCTCAACACAAACAATAAAAATCTCAATTTCAGAAGAAAAAAAATTAAAGGAAAATATAAAAATAGTCTCACTAAATAGAAACTTTTAATGAAGAGATGGGAATTATATATATACACACACACATAGCATTGTATGTATGTAAATATATGTATTGTGTATATATGGATATGTTTATATATATATATATATATAAAAGAATCAAATTTTGGAGACACAATAGAAATTTCTGGAGAAATTCTGGATAGACTAAAGGTCTTCTGATTTATGGATAAAGAAATTATTTTCTCTCTCTCTCCCTCTCTCTATATATATACTATATATATATGTATATATATATATATATACACTCTTATATATAAGAGCACTGTATATATACAGCACTGCACAGCAGTATATACTATATATATACTGTATATGTATACTATATATATGTATATATATACTACATATAGTATATATACAGTGCTAAGAGTGTCCAACCTTTTTTCTTTTATGACGTACATTGGAAGTATAAGAGTTGTTTGTGTTGGGTCACATAGTAAATACACAAACATTAACAAAAGCTCATTAGCAAAAATAAAAAAAGGTCTATACATATCTTTTGTGATGTCTGACACCACAGATAAATAAAAAAATCCTCAGAAAATCAGTATGTAGTCCGTGGGCCACAGGTTGGACACCTCTGACGGTAAAATATTATTCAGTCATAAGAATGATATGTTGGCTCGGCGCCTGTGGCTCAATAGGCTAAGGCGCCAGCCACATACACCTGAGTTGGCAGGTTCGAATCCAGCCCGAGCCTGCCAAACAACAATGATGGCTGCAACCAAAAACTAGCCAGGCGTTGTGGTGGGTGCCTATAGTCCCAGCTACTTGGGAGGCAGAGGCAGGAGACTCGCTTGAGCCCAGGAATTGGAGGTTGCTGTGAGCTGTGATGCCACAGCACTCTATGCAGGGTGACAGCTTGAGGCTCTGTCTCAAAAAAAAATAATAATAATAATATTGTATTATATTCAGGATTTTTGGTAAAAGAGTACATTGTTGGTGCTCTTGGAATATACAAAAAAAAAGGTAACTATGTAAAATAATGGCTATGTCAATTTGTTTGACTACCTATAATTTTTGCTATTAAAAAAATAGAAAAACTAGCCAAGCATGGTGCCACACACCTGTAGTCTCACTTACTTGGGAGACTGAGGCAAGAGGCTCACAAGCCCAAGAGTCTGAAGTTACTGTGGGCTACAATGACACCACAGCACTCTACCCAGGGTGAGACTCTGTCTCAAAAATAAAAAAAAAAAAAAGAAAAATTAAAGAGGGGCTTGACAGCAGATTTAAATTGACACAGGAAAGAATCGTGAATTTGAAAATAGGTTAATTAAGATTAAACAGTCTAAATAATAGAAAGAAGAAAATGAACAGAGCCTCAGAGACCTGTGGGAACCATCAAGCTACTAATATATGCATAATGTGAGTCCCAGAAGGAGAGGAGAAAGAGAAAGGCAAAGAGAGAACATTTGAAGAAATAAGGGCCCCAAACTCCCAAGTGTGATGATAAACTTCATCAAATCTGAATAGCCAAGAAGCTCAGCAAACTCCATGTAGGATAAACTCAAAGAGACCACTCCAAGACTCATCATAATTTAACTGTCAAAAGACAAAGAATCTTGAAAGCAGCAAGATAAGTCATTCATCAGGCAACACCCCCTGCACACCTGATTTCCCAGAAGCTCCCTCCTGGATACAACCCAGACAGAATCTGAGGTAACAATCGCTTGTGAGTCATCAACAGCACCATCCTGTTAGTGAAGTCAAAGATGGAAGATGGCCCAGGCTCTCAAACCCATCAGGTGCTCCCTCTTTCCCTTCCAGGCTCTTATCCAGGGTCCCCGCTTGGCCCCCTCCCTCCTGTGAGGCAGGACTGAGAGGGTCCCCAGGGGTCATCGCCAGCAGTGTTTGGGGCAGGCCTGCCCCGCATCACTGGGGGTCTGACATGATAATCACTACTGCCCTCTGAGGGTGACAGGACTTGCCTAGTTGGGGAAACAGCTAAAAAGTAAGTAACTGTTGGCCTTAGATTGCATAGTATTTGTTCTAAGCATAAGGTAATACATAACATTTCTCTTAAAAATAAGTTCCTACTCTACAGTATAATTATAAAGACTAGGCATGTTTCTTTAATTCATGCTTTATATCCACACAGATGCACAATTAGCTTTTTATTTTATATCTACGTATTTGATATGGTACTTTTTTCATCTTTTTCTCAAAGGTATTTTACTGGTAACTTGAGAAAGACTTGGAGATGAAATTTTTCCATTCAAACCAAGGAGACTGTCAATCATTCATCCAATATTTCCTGAACATTTATCTTGTGCCAGACATTGTGCTAATTGCTGGACAGATAGACGATGGGGAATGAAGTCTTCCTAGGAGGACAGGAGGGGCATTAGGAGGTGACTCCTTATCTGAATCTTGAAGAATTCCCTGGGTGTAGGGTGGCGCCTGTGGCTCAAAGGGGTAGGGTGCCGGCCCCATATGCCAGAGGTGGTGGGTTCAAACCCAGCCCTGGCCAAAAAAAAAAAAAAGAATTACCTGGGTGAACTGAAGTAAGCCTGGGCAAGGCTATCCAGGGAGAGGGATCAGCATGGCATGGAAGTGGAGGAGAACTTAGCATATTTGAGGAATTCCAGACAAAGAACCATAATAGAGCATAGACAATCAAAGATCCAAAATTCAGTTAAATTCAGTTCAACTCAACTAGCATTTTTATCAATTCCTTCCTATATGCACAGTTTTATATCAGATGCTGGGTTACAGAGATGGCAGGAGGACATATCTACATGTCATTTCAATCAAGTGTGACAAGTCACAATGGGAGTCCATTGAGAGAGACATCAGGGTGATGGCAAGGAACCTTATCTCTGACGAACTCTCAGAGGGTGAGAGATGAATAGGGACTCCAGCCCAGTGCGGGAGGAAAGGTATTGTCAGTAGAGGACACGGCATATGCTTCGGGTCCTGAGCACTGAATACAATCAGTTGTCACTGAACTTTAGAGTTGAGTGGAGACTGGGTGGGACAGCAGGAGTTGGGTTGCACAGAGCCTCACTAGGGTGTTTGGCTTTGATATTCGGCAATGGGGTCTTCGAGGTGTGTAAACAGGGTGAGATGATGGGACAGTGATTTAGAAACGCCCTGAGGACTGATTGGTGTAGGAAGCAGATGGGAGGATGATGTGGCTTCAAGAAATGTTAACTAACACAGCTTGACAGCTGATGAATGATGTGGTGAGGGGGAAGAAGAGGTCAAGAAGGAGCCCTGGTATGTCGTGTGTGACTGAGTGGCTGTCCACAGCAGGGCTACTTCTCTCTGTACACACACACACACACACACACACACGCTCATGCCAGCTGTGTGCCTTTCTCTCTTCCCTACTCCCTGCTCCCAAACTAGAAACGGAACGACACAGGGAAATCCCCCAGATCTCCTCAATCCATGCTGCTCCACACTCTGGTGTCTTCCCAGGTCCATTGAGTGAGGACGGATGCCGGCAGGAGGTACAGAACGCAAACCACGGCTCTCACTGCTGCACCTGCCCTGGGTCTGGCTGCACTGAGGCCTTCCCTGCACCCTGACCTTGACCTGGCCCTGGCCGTTTTCTCATCCTTCAACTCCCCTTTGTAGTTACTGGAATTTTTGTGACTAGTCCTGACATCTGCCACCTCAGATATATGACAACATTTGGAGATGGTTCTTCCTCTTTCCTTCCTTCTCTGCTGCCTCTCTCTTCCTCTTCCTCCTCCTCCCTCTCTTTCTCTCTCTCTACCCCACTCCTAGTTTTCACTTCATTGTGTAACACACTGTGTTCACTGGGGTACATATAACATCCATGTGCCCCTTAACACATTTTTATAATGACATACGTGGACCCACCACCCAGGCAAAGAAACAGAATACTGCCAGCCCCGTAGGACCCTCTGCAGAGCTCACCTAATCACAGCCTGTCCCAAGCTGTCCCTCCCACACAAGGGACTGCTATCCTGACTATGGGACTCACTTCCTTGCTTTTCTTTTTGTGTGTGGTCACCTAAGTATGTTTCCCTAGAGTCCAGTCTTGCTTCTTTTGGACCTTTATCCTTTGAAATCGCTTGACCCTGCTTCTTTCTCTCTACACTGTGCTGGTGAGACTCACCGGTGCTGCTGCAGCCAGCTGCGCTGTCCGTCACCTGGATATCCCATCACTCTTCATTCCATTCTGTTGTGACTGTCACCAGCTCGTCTCCAGTATGTTCCGAAGCTCCCTGAACATGCCAGTATGTGTATCCTAGTCACAATTCCTAAGTTTCCTAAGGGTTTCTACCTGGGACTGGAGCTCCTGGGTAAATGAGGTGCCATGATAATGTTCACTTTGACTCACTAGTTTGTGAGAGTCCTCTTGTTCCGTATCTTTGCCAACATGTGCCATTGCCACTCACCTTTTTGTTTTAAACCTCTGTTCCATTTCCCAGAAGGTCTTCCTCGTTCCAGAAGGCTTTCTTCTTTTCCCAGAAAGGTCTCTCTTCTTCCCAAAACCCAAGACGTGGCCCTGGAGAGTCTACTAAAATAGGCTCCCCTGGGCGAGTGGGTGTCACCCTCTGTCCCAGGAGGCTTCTAGCACAGGATGGTCTCACATGGGGCTCCCTGCTGTGAGCATCCCCACCCCCAAACCCCCTTCCAGGAGGATGTGAGCACTTTCCACATAAGAAGGACAAAACTTAGTTAATTCTGAATGATTTAACAGACATGAATCCTTTCTGGGCTGTGGCTCTTTCAGGGACACACCTTCTACCATGTCACAGTTGTGTTCTCCGATGCCCTGGTTTAGAACCACTACCCTTGTTGGCACAGAATGTTTGCTCTAGCAGCCTCGAATGTGAGTGTGCTGGCAGCCTCTTCAGCCCAAGGGCCACGACCACCTGGCATGTGTCTCCACCAAAGCTTACCCTAACAAACACCACCATGGAGGCAAAGAAAGCAGTGGTCAAATGTCCTCAAATCACACACTATGGACCCAAGGGCTATCCCCTGGCACGTGATACTCATGATCATCTTCTCTTTGGTGCCCCCACAGGGTTCGACCTGCTGACCTGGACTTGGCCAGCGGCCCTGTCCTCGTCTCGGCTGCCCCCCCATTCTGGCTGACGAGCAAGATGCTCCCCTTCAAGATGAGCAAGTGGATGGGGCTCGCCTGCTGCCGATCGCTGGTGCTGTTCTCCCCCAGCACTCGCCAGAAGAAACTGATTCGCAAGCTGCAGGAGGAAAAGGCTTTTCGGGGAGAGATGAGAGTTTTCCGTGAGAAAATAGAAGACTTCAGGGAAGAGATGTGGAGTTTCCGAGGCAAGATGCGTGCTTTCCGGAGCCAGATGTTGGGTTTTTGGGAAGAGGAGAGACCTTTCTGGGAAGAAGAGAAAGCCTTCTGGAAAGAGGAAAAGGCCTTCTGGGAAATGGAAAAATATTTCCGGGAAGAAGAGAAAACTTTTTGGAAAAAGTACCGTACGTTCTGGAAGGAGGATAAGGCCTTCTGGAAAGAGGACAATGCCTTGTGGGAAAGAGACCGGAGCCTTCTTCAGGAGGACAAGGCCCTGTGGGAGGAAGAAAAGGCTCTGTGGGTAGAGGAAAGAGCCCTGCTGGAGGAGGAGAAGGCTCTGTGGGAGGATAAAAAGTCCCTCTGGGAAGAAGAGAACGCCCTCTGGGAGGAAGAGAAAGCCTTCTGGGTAGAAGGTGGTGGCCACATCGTGGGCGAACAACTCGAGGACGGGCCCTATGACGGCAATGGCGGGCAGCAGTCACCAGGCCTCTCCCGGGGCAGGGCGTAGGGAGCGCACAGACGCAGGGCCCCGTGGGGTCCACACTGTGCTGGGTTGGGATTCAAGTCCAAGGTGATCCTCATGTGCTGGAGGAAAAAAAAATCACTTATTTGTCTCCTTGCTTTGAAAGATCTCATAAAACCCTGAGGAGAGGTTTGGAAAACCACCCTCTGAGGAAGGTCGGCTGTGTTTTTTTCAGGTGTTATGATTCTCCAAGGTCATATTCCCACCTCCAGGCTGTCCTGCTGGCACAGAACCTGGTCTCAGGCAGGTCACAATGACCTTGGCACCGTGGCTTTCTCCAAGAGAGTAAGAGTGGGGAGGAGAGGCTGAGGCCACACAGCTGGGGGACACAGGAACATAGGGGGCCTCGGCCACCTGGGGGGACTCTCTTCTTCACTCTGCAGTCTGGGAGGACTAGAGTAGCTTGAAGCCTTCCAGAAAAGGCCACGGTGCTAGTGACAATTCATTTGTGCCTCTTCTTCACCCAGCAGATCATTTGGAACACGTGGGCAGAATCCCCTTCCCGGTAGTTCCGAATTCACCACACTTCTCAACCGCACACTCTCTGGCAGTGGAAGGAGGGGGACTTAGCAGACTTGGCACTGGGCTGAGGCTCAAGAGCACAGCCCAAGAAGCACCAACCTCCCTCACTTTCACTGAGAGTTGTAGGGGAGTCTGCCCTGCCGCCCCCAAACATTCCCACGCAAACAGGTCTCCCCGTGCCCACGTTTCTGCATTCCTTCCCCTGGGTCTCCTGCCTTCATTCATTTTAAAACTAAAATCCCCAGGGAGGTGATATATTAACTGACTGTACCTCAACGTGGTCAGCCAACTTAGATGCCCGACTTTTCTTCTGAGGATGAAACGATGAGACGGTCTCCACGGGGGTTGGTTCAGAAACAACCAGAACTAGGGGAATAGGAAATGCCCAGGCAAAGCGTCCTGCCGTCCCTCGTTGCTGTTAATACACCTTCCCCTGCCTTTGCGGGTTCCCTGCTACTCAACAAGCACCTTCACATTCCCCAGTTCATGTGACGGTCACCACAGCTCTGTGGGCTAGCAGGGAAGGCACACAAACCCACTGTATAATGAGGAAGCCGAGACCCAGAGAAGCAGAGTGATTATACACGGCCAGGCAAGTAGCCAGCGGGAGTGGCGAGGCTGGAGCAGCAGCTGCCTCTTGAATCTTTCCTAATGCAGCCCAACTCCCAGAGCCAGACTGCAGGTGGCTCGGCCAACAGCATCAACCCCGGGTGGGCCTTAAAGTGTCTTAGGATTTCACTGTGTTAGTGGAGAGGTGGGGAGAGCAGAGGATGGGGGATTTCACAGTTTCTGAGCCACGCTGAACAAACATTCTTGGTGTCAGAAGAGTAGGGTGACCCCTGGAGGCAGCTGGGCCTCTGGGGCTCCAGGTCCTTCTGGGAAAGTCTGTGCTCACTATAAGGTTTCTGATTCTCAGAAGGCCCAGTGCAGACACCAGGAGCAGCTTTCTCCTTGGTCACAATCTCATCCTCCGCTCCCCACACCCCCTTGGCAAGCTGTGAAGGGAACAAGGAAAACACGATGCCAGTGTGGAGAATCAGAAGCGGGAGAGGCCACCCCCTGCCCTCACTCACAGTCTGCTCAGTGGACGGTGCACAGGATGGCAGGAGCCCTAGGGCAGCCAAGGCTGCAGACTGAGCAATCCCCACGAATTCCAGTAAAGACAAAATCAGATTATCGGTCTTAAGATCAAAGATGCAAACCAGATGGCGGCAGGAGCTGGAGGTGTGATGAGTGAACGTGAGCCCCTGGCAGCATCCCATACACTCACGGGGGCAGACAGCTGTCGTGTGACAGAAGAGAGGATGGCAGGTCCCTGGTGACTGCTGGTCCCTCTGTGGCTCCGTCCTTCACTCAACAGCTGTGAGCTTTTACCCCAGGCTGTCCTCTTTACAACTGGAGAGGCAGTGAGAGCTGGAAGGACAGCCCACGGAGGTCTCTTGTGGGGACTCTCGCCTGCTCTGGGAGCGTGCGCAAGAGGGCTGTGGGGAAGCCTGGAAAGGTCTCCTAGAGGGGCGGTGACTGACCCTTCACAGGCAAGTTCCGGGCAAGCCCGGGGATTTGAGGAGCTGCAAACATGTCAGAGCCTGGGGAACACGGGACAAGGAGAGGGACGAGACCAGCTGACACAGCGCCTGTGGGCAGGAGAGCCGCAGGAGAGTCTCCAGAGAGGGAGATGACACCCTTAGATGGCATGTTAGAAACCCCGTCTGGCTACTCCATGGTCCAGCAGCACTGGCCTCCCCTGGGAGCTCGCCAGACAAGGCCCTTGCTCAGACAAGGCCCCCGTGGGGCTGTAGAGTTGGAGGCCCATTTCCAGAGAGTGAGCGGGTGAAGGAGGCTGGTGCGGAGAAAGGATGGGGACATTCAGCGGGCTGTGGAGGAACCAGGGGAGGTGCTGGAACTAACCCCCCAAGCCCCAGGCAGCAACAGGGGTGGTGAAGTGGGGCGGGCAGCTTGGAGACTCTGGGAGGAGATGAGAGTCCGCCAGGGGTGGGGGCAGCTGGATTTGGGCAGGGTGGGAGAGGCAGGGGTCAAGGATGCTATGTAAGTTCCTGACAGGACAATGAGGGTGGTTGCACCTGTGGCTGCAAAGAGCAGGAGGAAGAGCTTGGGCCTTCCCAGGGCTGAGGGAGACGGTGGGCAGTCCGGGCCATGCAAGGTTGTGGATTCCCTTTCTCTGCCATGAGGGCAAGTTCCCTGGGCTTGAGGGGCTCTTGGGTGACTTCATGCTTTGTCTTGTTCACCACAGCCAGAGTCCTTTGTCACACAAATCAGTCACCTGTGAATTCATTGTCCATGTATGTGTTTCTTCCAGCACCCTGTGCCTTTGTGGCTTTGAACTTTTCTGGGAGTGAATATTAACGTACCTCCACCAAGCTCGGCTTTAGTCGAAGAGATAGATAATCACCCAGTCCCAGTGTCATCGTCCGTAAAAGTTGACAAACACTAGAAGGAGGAGGCCTGTGAGGCTGCCTCTCTGAGGAAGCCCACAGCCCTGCAACCCCTGGAATGTTCTTCATGCCCAGAGCAACATGCGTAGAGATGAATAAATCCAAGTTTCAGGCAGAAGAAAATTAGTTTAAGGACCAGTAAGCTGGGTACAGCTAATCACGGGAACTCACTCTCACTCCGCGTGGGCTCACAGATGAAGGAGAGAATGCAGGTAACGTGGGGGGAAGCTTCTCCGAGCCTCTGGGTTCACACAAATGGGGGTGGATTTCTCCACACCCTCAGTTTGCTGCCCTGTAGGAGAGACGCCCACCGGATACCGCTGCACGCCTGAGAGGTCTCCTGGGTTCTGGGTAAGATAAGGCACAAGCAGAGCTCTGAGGGACACTCGTCCTCCTGCCTTGACCTTCCTGCAGCGACCAGAGTCATTTATACTGTTTCAGAGTCATGCTCATTCAGCTGGTCCCAGATTCAGAATGAATCATCTTTCATTCTGAGAGAGGATACCCGAGAAGGGACACTCAGGGAGGAAAGGAAGCCTCCTGCCAACAGTGAGCATCACTTGCCACTTGCCAGGATGTAAGTGAGCCTCTTTGGAAGCAGCCCCCTCAGACCTAGTTAGAGGATTGCAGCCAGCCCACATCTCATTGTAACCTCATGAGAGTCCTCAGCTAGAGCAGCCCAGCTAAGCTGTTCCAGGATTCTCAACCCACAGAAATTGTAAAAAATAAAAGTTTATTTTTTTAACTCATGATGTTTTAGGGTACTTTGTTATACAACATTAGATAACTAATAATTCCTCCACCATCCACTCACACACACTCACTCACACGCGTATAACGTCCAGCCTTCCTTCCCTACTCAGAACGCTAGCAGCCACACTTGTCCCCTCCAGGAAGGAGACTGGAAGCGTCTTCCTGGGAAGTTGACCGTCTCAGGAGAAGAGGCCTCGAGGCCCTGACTCTTGGGACACAGCTACGCACAAAGAGCTTCAAGACACTGCATCTCTTAAACAAGAACAAAACGCTTGGAATATTCAGAAAACCAAAACAGTTATTAGCAATATGGTGCAACAAGAGTGAAGAGTTCAACAAGTGGGTTGGAAGTTAAGGCTGAAGGACTCTCGGAGGAAATGAACAAATGACAAAGATGGGTGAGGGAAATTTAAAGACAGAGGGAGAGGCCCAGGAGTTCCATCTTCCAAATAATAAGATCCAGAAAGAAAGGAAAAGAGCGTAGAGGAAAAAATGGCCAAAGAAGGCATTCAAGGCCGTGTCCTAGAACACAAATTTGCAGATGGAAAAGATTTATCTAAGAACAGCAGATGAAAATAATCTGACCAGGACATATCACTTTAGAATCTCAGAGGGCTAGAGGCAAATGGAAGATCCTAAAATCTCAAGAGAGAGGGAGAGAAAGAAAAAGTAAAAAAAATTTAAAAATTTAAACGCGGCATTATAAAGACCAGAAACCAAAAGGCTTCAGCTTCCTTGACACCACCACAAGGCAATGTTGGAATAGGAGAAGACGTGGAAATAATGACAGCAACATTCCGAGGGCGATGATTTCTAACTGCAGCCCAATTCTCAACAGACAAGATCTCAATTTATCACTGGGCACATACACCCTGTCCCGGGAATCCCCATCAAAATGAGGGAGACCAGGACAGATTTGGCCTCAGGAAACAGGAAATCCAAAGCCAAGGGACAGTTGTGCCCAGCCCCAGGCAGGATCCCAGTCCAGAAAGCATTAAAAAAGACTTCTTACATTGTACCCCATGATTGCATTAATGTACAGAGCTATGATTAAATAATAATAATACTAAAAGACTTGTTCAGGACATGAAGGTGATGGAATACTTCCCTTTGCATTCTTCCTCTGTACACATTTCTTCAAGTGATCTGACAGCCCCCTGTGGTGGTGTTGAGGAACCCGAAGCATTTTGGTTTCTGGTCTTTTTATGTGGCATTTAAATTTTCTTCATTTTTTACTTTTTCTTGCTCTCCTTCCCTAAAGCAACTGAATGTGTTGAGCAGAGAGAGTGTGGGGGTAAAGAAGTGGTAATTATGGAGAAAACTCAGCAACTGGGGTGAAAGCAATGGTAACCTATTAATGTAAAACAAAGACCTGTGCAGGAGAGGAAATAGCTCTGGATGCCACATATACAGCTGTGGATTGCACTAGGTAGTCGTATAAATCAGCATACCAAACAGTGATCAGCCCAAATTATGATGCGCAATACTGGAATGAAAGGAGAGATGGGAAATCTGCTCTTTTTTTTTTTCTTGTACTGAGACAGAATCTCACTTTGTCACCCTTGGTAGAGTGCCTTGGCAGCATCGCAGCTCACAGCAACCTCAAACTCTTGGGCTCAAGAGATTCTCTTGCCTCGCCTCTCTAGTAGCTGGGACTATAGGCGCCCGCCACAATGCCCAGCTATTTTTTGTTTGTTTATTTGTTTAGCAGGCCCGGGCCAGGTTCAAACCCACCAGCCCTGTAGCATGTGGCTGGTGTTCTAACCACTGAGCAACGGGCAACCAGCCCTGCTCATTTTTTTATTGTGGGAAATCATCATATACTGCGTAGCACTGAAAAGTCAAAGGTTGCAAGATAAACATATTATTTAGAGCTGTGTGTCTCAAACTTTAGCATACAGTGGAATAATCTAGAAGGCTTGTTAATTCATTGATTGCTCTGCCCCAGCCCCTCCAGCCCCCACACAGAACATCTCTTCCTTTGAACATGCCCTTCCTAACTTGAACCACATATCTGGTTTACACCCAGGCTGTGCAACCTCAGACCCAAAAGGAGGAGAGATGAGACAGCCCCTTGATCCATGTAGGGTTCCATTCCAAAGAATATGACCATCTCTTTAACCCCAGGAAACGGTGGGTCATTTGGGAACTGTGTCTCACTGCTGCAGGTGGGTAGGATCTTACCTCATCTCTGGTTTTCTCTTCTTCTTACCCACTGTGAGCTCCACCAGCCCCAAATGCTGTTTTTGCTCGGGCTTTCTGATTGGGCTGTCTGGGCCTGCCTCCCTCCTCAATCCACAACTGAGCTTCTAAGTAATATAAACAATGCTTAGCGCAATCTGACTAGGTGGGATTGCTGGGGGCAGTCATTGCACACCCAGCTGCAAGCTTGCACACTTGGAGAACTCAGAACTGGTTGCTTAGCAACAAAATGAAATGCTGGCTTGACTAGTTCTAGACCCACATTTCCTTCATCGATGCAGCTTTAACCCTTTTCTGTAGAGCAGAGACCCCAGCAAATCCTGGCGATGGGAGTATAGGTTCACTGAGAGCCTATTCTGTCATGTTGTTTCCCAACTGATCCCCTTGACAAGCCAGCCAAGAGGCATGGGCATTAATTAGCTCCACTTACAGATGAGGAAACCAGAGCCCAGGGGGCTGAAAGTCACACATCCAATAAGAGATGGAATAAGGATTTTGATCCAGGGCATTTGGCTCAAGAACCTGTTTTTTCCAACTGAGTTAAAATGCCCATTCCATAGCCACTGTCACATGCCTTTTATGGAAAACAGCTAAGTCAGGAAGCTGATCTGATGGACAGATGTGCGTTCTGTAGCCGCCTGAAAAGTTAAGATGAGTGGACATACTCCCTACAGCCCCAAGGACCGTCATCTGTGAATGACCAGCTACCAATGCCAAGGCCCTTACCACAACCTCACACATGACCAAGAAGATCTTCTGATGACTATTCCCTTGAACAAAGTATCAACCAAATTCAGCCTTGGCCCAGGAGTCATTTCTTTTTCTTTTTCTTTTGAATGGGATTTCTCTCCACCCTTCATCCCCCTCCAAATGAACACAATAGTGTTAGCAAGATAGTCTGAAATTTCTTTTCCACTCCTGAAAGTTATTAGAAATGGGAAAAGTGCAAGAAAAACCACTTTTGAAAATTCTTAATTATTCTCCTTATATGAAAGTATCTGGAGGAAAAAAGTATATCCTTTCTGTTAGAGTAGTTGAAGGCTTAATGGGTGTCTTTTTTTTGAGACAGTCTTGCTCTGTCACCCTAGTTAGAGGGCTGTGGTGTCATCATAGCTCATTGCAACCTCAAACTCTTGCTGGCTGGGCTCAAGTGATCCTCTTACCTCAGCCTCCTGAGTAGCTGGGACAACAGGCACCTGCCACAACACTCAGCTAGTTTTTCCATTTTTTAGTAGAGATGGGGTCTCGTTCTTGCTCAGGCTGGTCTTGAGCTCAAGCAATCTGCCCACCTAGGCCTCCCAGAGTTCTGGGATTACAAGTCACCACAACTCACCAACTGGGAGTCATTTCTTGACCTCAGAGTCCCCGGAAATCAGGTTAAGGAGAGGTCGTGGCTAGGTTAGGAGCCCAGCTGGGGGCAGAGAACTGGGAAGGAAAGAATCTACTCACAGACGCTGCTGACCTGGGTGTGACCAGCCCTCCCTGTTGGGCCTGGCTCCTGGTTCCTGTGCAAAACCACCAGACCTCCCTTCCTGAAGGCCCGTAGATGTGACACCTGTGTCTCTTCCTCCTTAGCCACAAAGATCTTTGTAGACCCCGACTCCCAAACCAAAACTCTACTCTTCCCCTGCCCTTTCTCCCTTTGGGGTCTCCAGCCTGAGGTAATCCTCTTCTAGCTTTTCACTGTCTGCCTCTGGCCAGCCCAGCTACTGCCTCCTAGAACAGACGCCTTTTACTAAGTTGGGCCTTCGCTGACTACCTTCCTTTCCTCCTCACCCCCTCCCTTCAGTCTGTTCTTTGGAACTCTTCTGGGGCTGCTCCTGGAAAGAAAGGACCATCCAGGAACCATTTATCAGCGAGCACTGGCCTCTCAGCTTCCACAATGTCTTCCACATCCTCACTAGACCCTACCATGACCTCTTCCCAAATTATGTTCCCTTTTAATTGTTCCTGGTGGATTTGTCCTTGAAGTGAGGTCAGCAAGCAGACCACTGTGTGGGCCCTGGTGGTATGTTCATTAAGGGGTCCTCAGGCAGACTCAGAGAGTCAGGGAAGCATTTCACGAGCATGCATAGCATCAATTTGAAACAAAGCTTAATCTGCAGTGCAGAGATCCTGTTAGGTTCTTAATAATCATTATGTATGCACAGATGCACACACGCTACAGAGATTAGTCTGTGTGCGCCCTGCCTGATACTCAGCAAGCATAACTTCTTTTCATATCCTTTAAGTTTATGTTACTGTTTTCTTTTGTTAAATTTGCATGCTCTGATTTTATTACTGTGTTGTCTTGTAGCCTCATTTCTGAAATGGAACCATTGGCTCCCAAGTGGCTTATTAAATGGGAATTTGATGAAATAGAGAGGTGTTTTAGGGAACAATTGGTGGTGAGAAAACGGGTGATGGTGTTGCAGGACTGGCAAATCGAAACCAACAGACTCTCACCAAAGAGTATAGGGGAAGGAGTTTTACTAGCCAGTGGGAAACTCCGCAGGCCATGAGCCTTAAAACACTAACCCCCTGCCCTCACTCGTTCCCACAGAACTCTTTTATACTATTCCAGCAGGACATACAGTGCTCGGTTATAGAGTTACAGTTACAGATGTTAGGTCATGTGAAATTTTTAGTTAGCAGGCAAAAAAGTCATAAAAAGTTAGTGATTCTGTTTCTCAAGAGACTAGAGCCTCTCATTGGCTCAACCTAATAGGAAGCAAGTGGGCAGAGGAGCCTGGGAAGTGTAGTTTGTAGGGGCCAGCCCTAGCAGTATGGAGCAGAGCAAGGGAAGATGGGGAATGAGTCTGGAAGCAAATAAGCAGATACCTGCCCACCTGTGCCGGCTATTCCCCTGCCCCATGAGTCTGAGGTACTTTGGAGCATAGCGGATGTCTTTGGCCAAGAAGAGAAGATGATAGTGATGATTAAAAAATGCAATGTATTAGGGAATGGATGTTCCCACTTTCAGACATCAATAAACATAAATTAGTATATCTATAGATGGTTGATGAGGAAAAATTCCCATTGTTCCAAGGGTCTCAGATTGCCCAGGCCACCAAAAGACTGACGGCTGGATAACTAAGGGCAATAATCTAGCTGATTGGGAAACAGAGCAGGCAGCCAGGACCAAAGAACCAAAAACAAAGGCTCTGATGCAGACTCCAGGTAGAGTCAATCCTTATTTAAGCCCCAGAACTCTCAAAAATAGATCTAAAAAAGAACAAATAAATGGGAATTTTATACTGATACTTGGGACATAGAGGGCAATATAAGACAACTGAAAAAGGCAAGATTTATTATAAACAAGAAATAGTGCTTATCTTCAAGCATTTGATAAAAATGATTATTGCCCATTTACATCAGAGAATGCATTATAAAAGAAACACAACCTATCATTGGTTATAAAAGTTTATTGTTGGGCCACACATACAAAAGACTATCCAAAAGATTGTTCACCATTGTCTTATTTGGGCTGAAAATAATAATCCAAAAACAGGACCACCTCCAGCAGCCAAGGGAGTCTAAATCCCAAAACATAAAGCCAAGAAAAAAATTGGCATATAGACTTCATGGTTATGCCAAGAATTAGAAAAAATTATATGTACTTGTTAGTATATGTGGACACCTTCACCAGTTGGGTCAAGTTTGCTCCATGTCAAACAAAAACACCTGAGATAACTAATGCTCTCCCCAAAGACATCATTCTTCACTTTGGATTGCCAATTTCAATGCAAAGTGACGACAGAGGTGTTTTCATCACCAAAGTTACCCAAGAAGTGTCTAGAGCTCTTGAGATACTATAAAAATTCCATGCTTCTTACAGGCCCCAGACCACTAAAAAGATAAACCATACCTTTACAAAATAATCACCGAAGTACGTCAAGAACCCAACTTAACAAGGGATGTGGTCTTGCTAGTTACTCTCCTGACAGTAAGAGTAGCCCCTAAAAACAAGCTCCAATTGAGCCCATAGAAAAAGGTTCGTTGGTCCTGGCTGCCTGCTCCGCAGTATATGGCCCTTTCTTAAGACTACATATTATTATTTTAAAAATGATCACGCTGTGAAAGAGTGAGATGCTATAATGTTATGCCTAGAAGATCCACAAAGACCACACTGCCAAACAAGTTAAATTTAAAGAAGAGTCCTGGCTTGGCGCCTGTGGCTCAACAGGCTAAGGTGCCAGCCACGTACACCTGAGCTGGTGGGTTCGAATCCAGCCTGGGCCCGCCAAACAACAATCACGGCTGCAACCAAAAAAATGGCCAGGCGTTGTGGCCGGCGCCTGTGGTCCCAGCTACTTGGGAGGCAGAGGCAGGAGACTCGCTGGAGCCCAGGAATTGGAGGTTGCTGTAAGCTGTGATGCCACAGCACTCTATCCAGGGTGACAGCTTGAGGCTCTGTCTCAAAAAAAATAAAAATTAAAATAAAGAAGAGTCCTTTTATTGAAGAGCCAGCTGGCGACTGCCTCAGTGTCCCAACATGGGGATTCTGAGAGCAGCCCCGAGCACTTAAGGGGTCAGGGTTTTAAGGCTTGGTCTGCATCCTGGTTGGCATGCAGGCTGTCCAGGTGCATCTGGGTAGGATAGCAAGCAAGCATTGTATACCAGCAGAATTTTGTGGTTAGTCATATGTCATACATCTTTGTTTTAATATTTACCCCCATCTTAGTTTCAGTACTTTCCCCACCTGGTATTGTTTAAAGGTCAGCCCAGGGACAGTTGGTACCTCCCAGTTCATTTCCCAGGGAGTTATCCAAGCAAGAAACTGGGAGTGAACTAGAAGCAAAAAATCAATTAGTACTTTTTCATCTATCTTGGGAGTGAACTAGAGTTATTATTATTAATAATAATAATAAGGGGAGAGCTGAGCAGCACACTATCCCCTCACCCATATAGCCCAGCCTTCTCAAGGGTAGTGACTACCTCTCTGTGGGTGACCACTTTTCTTCCTTGGACCCAGGTTCACCACACAGCCCCTCTTCTCCTTCCAGCTCCCCTCTTCCCTGAGACTCCTCAGGTGGCACCATAAGTAGCACCCCTTCCAGAGTTCCAGCTTACAGATCTGGGTCTAGACTCAGGTTTCTCCCTGTGTTCTGTAAACCTGAAATAACTGAAGGGATCAGAATCCAATTTAAAAGAGTTTATGCAAGTGCAAAGCTGAAAATGGCCTTTCAGATAACACAGATGCCAAAGGAATGGGGTTGATGCTCCAAAGTTAAAATCAAAGTTAAGGTCTTGCTTATATAGGCAGAAAATGAAGAAATTTAGTAATATTATAACATTTTCTACACAAGGCTCATTCGTGAGTTCCAACAATTTAATTAGTCACAGTTTGTTTTCCATTTTCCTTTAGGCTTGTTTCCTTTATAGCTTGTTTTCATTTTCTTTCCAATTTAAAAGAGTATATTTTACATTCCATCTCAGACAATGTGATAGTCACGAAGTCTTTGTGTAAGAGAGGTAAGAGGAAAATTAATCTAGAATGAAGCTCAACAGTAAAGATGGTCTTTAGTCATTTACAATATTTCATGAAACAGTGTGGGTAAGGAAGAAGGCTAGTATATAATCAAAGAATCAGAGAAACAAAGGTTATGATTGTGCAGGTTACAGCTGCCTGTCATGTAACTCAGGCCTAGTGATCACATTCCTTTAAGGCTCAAAATAATGTAAAATTCCAACAGCTTAGATTTTGAAATACTGATTTTCACAGTTCCTCAAGCCCTGGCAGTGACAGTGGCTTTGTGCATTTTTAAGAGGGGTTGCTTTGCCCTCCCTGGCTCCATAACATCTTTGTAACCAGCCTGCCCTGTTAACTCTTCCTACTGAACTCCCTGCCCTGGGATCTGCTTTTTAGACTGCATCCTGACTACAAAGATGGAGCGTCAATTAACCCAGTAAAAGTTCTCAGGGAATTTGTTTGTATCTCTTTCCATTCTCTGATGAACATTGTAAATCCATCCTTCCTACTTCTGGAATTGTCTGTATTGGGGTTCAGGAAACATTACCCCAAGATGAAGGCCTCAGAAGCAAGAGTTTTTCTCTGACCTTCTCTGGCACTCCTGTCTCCCAGCCCCATTCTCTCCTAAGGCTAGCCATAGAAACTAGAATCCTCTTCCCCAAGGTGGGTCATAAAAGCCAGGACCCCATGTAAAAACTGGCCATAAAGAAGTTATCTGACCTACCTTGTTTGACTATAGGTCATAAGACCCCTAGGCCAGAATGGCCCAGCCCCATCCCAAAGGGAAGGATGCATAGAGAGGCCAAGGAGTATCTAGACAGACGTCTTGCTGGGTTTCCTCACTCAGTCTCCAAGCCTTAGATCACACCTTTCTGTCCAGTTTTACTTCTACACAGCTGTCCATCCTTTTTGAACCTAAATACAAAATGAACAATTTCCCCTGTGTCTTTGGGTCTTCATTTTGAAGTGTCTCGTGTATACTTATTAAAGACATTTGTATGCCTTTTCTCCTATTAATCAGTCTGGTTCATGGCACTGATTTTTCAGCCAATCTTTAGGGAGCTAAGAGCCTTGGTCCCTACATCTGCACACACCCCCTAAATACCCACCTGTCCTTTGCTGTGTTGCTCCCTGGCCAGGCCTTTGTACCAGGGATCTTCTCTTCAGGGGTCCACAGGAACAGAAGGCAGCCAAGGAAGACCTTCTCAGATGGAGAATAGTTCAATTTGTTTTCTTTGCATTTCTCAAAGATTTGTTTAGGAGATTAGGAGAGAGTTTAAACTCTATGTGTTGTTTTAGCCATTTAAAAATAATTTGCCAGTATGAAATGCATCAAAAGCTCCCCCTCCCCAGTAAGGAAGCAGAAGTAAAAAGCATCCTAAATTAGACAGTTTGGGGCGGTGCCTATGGCTCAAAGGAGTAGGGCGCTGGCCCCATATCCTGAAGGTGGTAGGTTCAAACCCAGCCCCGGCCAAAAACTGCAAAGTAAATAAATAAAAATAATAAATTAGACAGTTTGGCCTTGCCCCTGTGCTGTAGACTGTGCCGCCCCCAACCCCCCATCCTCCGATCTTCCCCGTCCAGTTCAACCAGGGCCTGGTGCCTCAGGATCACTTGGGTCCTGCGACTAGTTGCAAGAACAACAGCAACAGCAAGAAATGTGTGCTTTTCTGGGGCTCTCCAAAAGTGATTTTTATTTTGAAGAAGTTGTGCAGAAACCTCGTCCTCCAGCCCTCTCCATCTGTGCTTGCTTCTGTTCAGCTGCTCCACCCTGAGAACATGAACATTCAAGTGATCACCATCAGCCAAGGCTCCATCAACAGGGAGTGTGAAAACGCTCAAAGGAGGCCACACAGTCGGCTCTGTGTTTTGGGAAAATGCTTCTTCTTTAATTACTATTACTATTTACTGGATGAATGCCCAGAATTAAGATGAATCCTGAAAATGATGCTTTATAAAATGTAAAAATCATCCCCCAAATTTGCCATCTTGTGGAGAAAACAAATATATGACATCCCCAATGCCAAACTTTGTAATCACGATGATAATAAATGATAGAAACAGCTCAGCTGGAAGCAGAGCGAGGAAGGAAAGGGTCATCACACAGGACGGAGTGTGGGACCTGGGACAGACCAGCAACATTCGCTTATTTTCAAATAGAAACTAAACGTATAAAGACATACTGCCACCCGTGTTGGGGAACTGGAGGGGGTACAAGACTGTATCAACTGCAAATTTAAAGATCAAAAATGTGGGAAACTGTTGAAATAATCAAATGGAGAGCAGAATCTGTTGATTGGGGACAGAAGCCACCTCCGGCACAACTGGATACGGGAACTAACAGGAGGGTGTCAGCATTCTCCATCTTTCTGCGTCTCGGGCTTGTCCTCCCCCACACACCGGAAACACCGGCTCCACTTCCTCCCACTTAAAGAAGACCCAACCGGAAAAGAGGACCTACGCTTGGAGTGCAGCAGGACTCTGATTGGCTGGGTTTGGGTGACGTATTCACCTCTTGAGCCAATCACTGTAGCTGCGGATGAGGCCCGTGTAACCGGCTGGTTGGGCCAGGTAGCTGGGTTCTGTCTTAGCTGGAGAGTGGGACAGCGGACGCCCCCTGGAAAGGTGCAGAAAGACTGAGAAACTGGAGAAAGGGCAAACCCGATTGCACGGATGGAATCCAGTCTGGGAGAAGGCACCTGCATCGGCCTGGCTGAGATGCCTGTGGTGGTGGGAGGTTTGTGGGATGGGCTCTGAAAGCAGCTGCCTTCTTGGGGTAGGAACCTGCTCCTGAAGGCGGTTTTCTAAATCCTTCAGCCAGTGGGAATAGTCACCTTACAGATGCGGCTTACAACGGTGGTTAACAGCAGAGAAATCAAACCGCAGGACAACAGGCTCGAGTCAGATTCTCTGTGCTTTCCGGGGGGTGGAGAGTGTGGGGTGGGGTGGGGTGGATCTGGCTGTTTCTTGCACAGCCCTGAAAAGAACTCTGGGAGGGGGCGGAGAGGAGTTTTTGCCGTGGGCTCCACCTGCGGATGACCGGACTTAGGGCAGCCGAAGATGTGGGGACCAGGCCTGTCCTCATCTCCAGCTTCCTCTCTCCCAGCTAGACCCTGACACATCCCCCATCCCTACAGCCCTCTTTCTGAGAATAGGGAAATGTGAAAACAGCCCATCTGATGGCTAAATTTACGACTCCCAGCGTGGAGTATTTCCAGTGTGCTGAATGTTTAACATGCCTTACCCATACTACCTATGTGATGGTGAATATTCTCGCCACTTTTCAGATTCCAGTACACAATTCCTAAGATCATGGTGGCCTTGCCTCAAATCTGTCTTATTGGTTGTCTGATCTACCTTCTGTTAGCCCAAAGGCCTCATCTATTTTCTGTGGGCAGTGTCTGCTCCAAAACGTCTCCTTTCTTCAGGGAGAACAAGAGTATGTGAAACTACTAGTTCCCCACAGACGCTGGGGGCCACCCCCAACACGGCATAGGGAAGCTCAGCATTCTGCCTCCCTCTGCCTAGAGGAGCTAGCACGTATGAAATCTAACCCTCAGCCTACCAGAAAGCTCCACACCGACTTTTCTCTTTCTCTAGCTTCTTGGAGCAGCGCCATTGGGACAGAAGCCTGTAACAAGCCATCTAGGGCGACACCTGTGGCTCAATGAGTAGGGCACCGGCCCCATATACCGAGGGTGGTGGGTTCAACCCCGGCCCGTCCAAATTGCAAGAAAAATAGCCGGGCGTAGTGGTGGGCACCTGTAGTCCCGTGTAGTTCCAGCTGCTTGGGAGGCTGAGGCAAGAGAATCGCCTAAGCCCAGGAGTTGGAGGTCGCTGTCAGCTACGATGCCACAGCACTCTACCGAGGGCGACAAAGTGAGACTTTGTCTCTAAAAAAATAAATAAATAAATAAAATTAATCAAAAAAGTGGGAGGAGGAGAATAACACAAATGTAAGTTTTTTGGGGTCACAATTATTGAAATTTTTTTTAATCATTTCAGAGATTCAGGTTTAAATTTGTGAGCAATGTTTGGCAGCAGCGTTTCCAGGAGAAAGTGCCCTCTCACAGCCTGGCTAAACTGCTCTGGGCAAGTCCAGGGTCTATAGAATCACTGCCCTCGGGGAAAGGTTGTTCTCTGAGAAGTTGTGGGTACACTTGCCCTACCACCTCTCCCACCCAGAAGCCTTGAGAGGGGGGATGCTGTGGTTATCAGGCAGAGCATGGTGAGACCACCAGAGATGTCCGCTTTTCCCACAGGCCACCACCACACCCACCTTCCTACAGTGCAGAGTCTCCAGAACCCCACTGGGTACTTCAGCTGTGGGCTTGTCCCTCTCAGAAGCTTGGCCAGCCTGTTAGGCCTACCAGGGAACCCAACTACTGTGGTCTCAGCTAAAGTGTGCTCAGAGCCATCCAGAGACTCATGCAAACCCAGGTACCTGGATCCCACATTTAAATTTCTGGAATGAGGCCCAGAGTAGTATGTATTTTTGAAGCCCCACAGATGACTTTAATATGCACCTTGGCAAGAGTTACTCTGTCACAAGTTAGCCTTCCACAGATCCACGGATCCTTCCAGAAGACATAAGATTCAAGGGGCCTTATTATTCACAGCACAGTAGGCAGCAAAGGTTTCACGTTTTGGTTGGTTCCCCCTGCTTCCCAGGTACCAGGGAGTGATGCCGAGTAGCCCAGGTAGATACTGTTATGGTTCTTAATCCCCACCAACTCTCACATTGAAATGTGACCCCCATTGTGGTGTTATTGGGGGATGGAGTCTGGTGGACGGTGTTGGGTCATAAGGGTAGATTCCTCCTGAATAGCTTGGTGCCATTTTTCCCAGTAGCGAGTTCTCCCTCTCTTGCAAGACTGAATTGGTTATCTATCAGGGAATGGATTAGTTCTCCTGAGAATGAGCTATAAAACCAGAATGCCCCTGGGGTTTGGTCCCTCTTTGCATGTGTGTGTCCCCTTTGACCTTCTTTTCCATGTTTTGATGCAGCAAAAAAGTCCTCAGCGGAAGCTGAACAGATGCTGGCACCAAGCTTCTTGTACAGCTTGCAGAGCCATGAGCCAGATAAACCTCTTTTCCTTTTAAAGAATCTAGCCTATATAGCAACAGTGAATGGACTAAGACAGATACTAAGCACATAGTGGGTCTTTCACAGCAGAGGAACCCCATGTTTAAGGAACCCAAATCTTGGCTCAGTGCCTGTAGCTCAAGCGGCTAAGGCACCAGCCACATACACCTGAGCTGGCGGGTTCGAATCCAGCCCAGGCCTGCCAAACAACAATGACGGCTGCAACCAAAAAAATAGCCAGGCATTGTGGCATGTGCCTGTAATCCCAGCTACTTGGGAGGCAGAGGCAGGAGAATCGCTTGAGCCCAGGAGTTGGAGTTTGCCACCGCCTTCTACCCAGCGTGACAGCTTGAGGCTCTGTCTCAAAAAAAAAAAAAAGGAACCCAAATCTTTTAAAAGGATTGCAAGCCAAGCTGCTCAGGTTTTACACCAGAATGAGACATTTATCTGTATTATCCTAGACAGCAAGCAAATCTGCCCTCTGCCCTGGAGTGAGACATTATTTCTGTCTTCCAAGGTGATTTGCTTTAAAATCTTCCTGAAAAGGGAAGTCAAGAAGAGCGGTAAAGCTGGTCTAGAGCAAGAGCACATTGCCCCTGCTCACAAACACGGAGCAACACAAGAGACCATGAAGAAGTTTCCCCTGACACTCGTGGTTAAGAATCACTGGTGTAGGTGGCAAGGAACAGGAGCCCAAATGGGCAGCTGGGGAGATCTTTATGCCTAGAACGTGGTCAGTCAAGATGTCGAATCAGGAAGACTGCCAGGCCCAGCTCTCGGAGAATAACTGAGAAACGAGTGAGTCGGGCGGGGTTTGGATAGGAGATTTTTATGTGAGGCGGTGGGGTGCTGGAGCAGCGGGGCTGAGATCTGCCACGCGAGGCAAGTCTGGCGTGGGCTGCGGCAGGAGGCCTGGGCTGCAGCCGCCTCGGAGCTGCGGAGGTCAGAAGCAAGGGAGCCTTTTTGCAGCTTTCGGTTCGCGGGGGAAGGGTGTGGAGTGAATAGCCTGAAAAAGTGGGCAAACCTGAACAGTATGTAGCAGCCGGATTTGAGGGCTGGCAGGAGCGGCCTTGCCACCGGTTTGGCAGCGGTGGAGACAGCCCTTCTGGGGAGGTCCTGGCAGCAAGGGTAGGCCATTATGGCCAGGGCGTGAGGCGGCCCCTACAAGAACATCGCCATTTAATTCCACCTGCTAGTATCCGCCCTGCAGTCGTGACAGGCTCGGGGACTGTTGTCTGGGGGCACAGTGAGATCTGCCTCTGAAGGATTCAGGGGAGATCCGAGTTCCCAACCTGGGTAACCTGAATGCTGAGGAAATAACTAGGCCATCACTGTGGACAATTAAATTGGGGGTCTGGTGTATTCCTGGGCTCTAGAGACAGGTTATCAGCTGTGTTGTCCGATCCCTAAAATTACAGCGCCACCTGTCCCGGCAATATATTGCAACACAAATATATTCCTACTAAAGTCGGACCCTCCTACTATATATATATATGTATATATATGCATATATATAATTAGTTTTTTATTTATTTATATATATTTCTTTCTTCTTGCTGTTATTACTTTCTCCTTTGTTGTCGTTCTTTTATTTATTTGTTATTTGCTTATTTTTGGTTATTTAGAGCTTTTTGATATTTTGTGTTGATGTGTTCTGTTTCTTATTTGTATGATTGGTTCTTTTCTTAACCTCCATTTTTACTTTCATCAAGAGCAAGAGCTCCGTTCTTTTTTATTATTTTATTTTCCTGTCTTTTTTTGGTTACAGTATTTTAGCCTCATTTATCCCTCTCTCCATATTTCACTCCAGGACATTCTCTCTTTGGATACAGACTCTTCTACTTTTCTCATCTCTCCCACAATAATCACCTCTGCAACAGCTAAGATATCCCCTCCCTTTTTCTGGTCTTTTCCTTTCATTCTTTACTCCACCTCCCTCTTTCTCCTCTATTAGATACAACAGTATTTTTTTTTTTTTTGAGACAGAGTTTCACTACATTGCCCTGGGTAGAGTGCTGTGGCATCACAGCTCACAGCAACCTCAAACTCTTGGGCTCAAGAGATTCTCTTGCCTCAGCCTCCCAAGTAGCTGGGACTACAGGTGCACTCCACAACGCCTGGCTATATTTTTTGTTGCTGTTGTCATTGTTGGTTAGCTGGCCCGGGCCAGATTCAAACCCGCCAACTTGGGTGTATGTGGCTGGTACTGTAACCACTATACTATGGATGCCAAGCTGAGACACAACAGTATTTTTTAATTTCCTTTATCCACTCTTATCTTAATATTATTATTGTTTTATTATGATTTTTGTTTTTGCTGAGAGCTGGGTGGGGCACAGCTGTGGCCCAGCAGGTAGGCCACAGCAGTGATCAGGCTCAAGCAGACTAAGAGACCTTTCTACCTCTGGCCCTAGGAGGATAGTATTGGCAAGACCATGCTGCAGAATTTTTCTATTTTGTTTTCATACTTGTTTAATTTTTCCTTAGTGTTTTTTGTTTTTTCTCTGTTTCTTCCCTTCTAGTTTGGCAGAATCTGGGTCTGCTCAAGCTGGTAAGGAATGACTGATTTCGAGGAACCCTCCTAGTCCAGGCCCCTCAAAACCCTTGAGTTATAAGTGTGACCTTGGCACCATCCTGATCAATACCATTTCTTTCTTACTCTCAGCCTCTCTTCCTGATTTCCTTCTCTCCTGTTCTCCAAATTATTTTTCCTCTTTATTCTTCTATTATTCCTCCTTACCTTTTTTTTCATCTTTTTCTTTTCTTTTCTTCTTCTTCTCTTTTTTACTCTTTCTTTCTTTTCTCTGCCTGCTCCTTACCCTTCCCCACATTTTGGCCTCACATCAAGAGGTCTCTTCATCCCATAAACTCTGAGATGAGGTAATTTGAAACAACAGAGAAAGGAAAAAAGGTGCACAAAGTGGTGAACAAGAAGAAGGTACACATGAAGAAGAACCAATAGAAAAATTCAGGCACCATGAAAAACCAAAATAGAGCAACACCTCCAAGGGACCATGAGCCATTTTACAGAAGACTCATCCAATGAAGAATTAATGGATCTGACAGAAAGGGAATTTAAAATATGGATGACTAAGACAATGAAGGGAATGGATGAGAAAATAGAAAGAAAGAACCAAAAGTCAGATGAGAGATATACAGAATACAGAAAAGATATGGATGAGCTTAGGGCAGCACCTGTGGCTCAGTGAGTAGGGCGCCAGCCCCATAGACCAAGGGTGGCGGGTTCGAACCTGGCCCTGGCCAAACTGCAACAAAAAATAGCCAGGCTAAAAAGAAAACAAAAAAACGATATGGATGAGCTTAAAGAAATGAAGGAGATAATCAAGAAATGTAAAGAAGCAGCAGAAAGTATCAAAAATAGATTAGACCATGGAGAAGAAAGAACATCAGAGTTAGAGGATAAAGTCTTTGAGTTAACACAGGTAGTTACAGAGTCAGAAAAGAAGAGAGAGAAAGCAGAGCAGGCACTTAGAGACATAATGAAGCATTCAAACATACAGATAATAGGAATCTCTGAAGGGGAAGAATATTGTCCAAAAGGTACAGCAGCCCTACTGGAGACTATCATAAATGAAAACTTCAAAAGTGTTACTAAAGATCCTGACACACTTCTTTCAGATGGATATTGAACCCCAGGTGATTTCATCTCTAACAGAGCCTTTCCAAGACACATTGTCCAAAGTCAAGATAAAGGAGAAAATACTGCAAGCAGCTAGGAGTAAGCACCAATTGACCTACAAGGGCAGAGCCATTAGGATGACAGCAGACTTTTCAACTAAAAATTTCCAAGCCAGATGAACATGGTCATCCACCTTCAACATTCTTAAACAAAATAATTTTCAGCCCAGAATCCTGTATCCTGCTAAACTTAGCTTCAAAATTGATGTAGAAATCAAATCTTTTGCAGATATATAAGCATTGAGGAAATTCACCACCACAAGACCAGCTCTACAGGAAATACTTAGACCTATTCTCAATATTGAACACCACAATAGACCACCACCAAAGTAAACAAGTCAAGGCCAGAGCTTAGCTTCCACAATGGCACAAAGGATAAAACTACACAACAGCCTATCTCATAATGAGATGAATAGAATTCCATCACAATAATGGATACTCTCAATAAATGTCAATGGATTGAATTCCCCACTGAAGAGGCACAGGCCAGCAGATTGGATAAGAAAAAACAAGCCATATGCTGTCTCCAGAAGACATACCTAGCCCTGAAGGACAAATCAAGACTCAGGGTTAAAGGATGGAAAACAGTGTTTAAAAAGGTGGTGTTTCAAGGAGTAGAGGGCCAACCCCATATACCAGGGGTGCTGGGTTCAAGCCTGGCCCCAGCCAAAAAACAAAACAAAACAGTGTTTCATGCAAATGGAAATCAGAAGAAACGAGGGGTTGCAATGTTTTTCTCAGATACAAGCAGATTCAAAGCAACTATAGTTAAGAAAGACAAAGATGGACACTTCATATTCATCAAAGGAATAATACAAGAAGACATCTCAGTTTTAAACATTTACACACCTAACTTAAATGTGCCTAGATTTATGAAACAGACCTTGAAGGGTCTGAGCAACATGATATCCCATAATACCTTAATAGTTGGAGACTTCAACACCCCTCTGACAGAACTGGACAGATCCTCTAAACAGAAACTAAACAAAGATACAAAGGACTTAAATGTGACCCTAGAACAAATGGAATTAATAGACCCAAAGCAAAACAATATACTTTTTTCTCATCAGCTCATGGCACATACTCCAAAATAGATCACATCCTAGGATACAAATCAAACCTCACCAAAATTAAAGGAATAGAAATTATACCTTGTCTTTTCTTAGACTATAAGACTGTAAAGGTGAAACTCAACTCCA
>CAUYRH010012614.1:0-15983 GCA_963574655.1 Perodicticus potto | reverse complement strand
TCCTGAGAACAAATTCTGACTTAGGAAAAGGAGCCTTTTTAGATATCAGGATCGAAAACTAAAGCATCAGGAGAGGAGGTTGATATTAGTTTCCTGTGGCTTCCAAAATCAATTATCACAAATGTGGGGGCTTAAAATATTGGAAGTTTACTGTGCCATGATTCAGGGGACCAGAAGTCCTAAATCAAGCTATTCCAGAACCAAACTCCCTCAGGGGCCTGCAGCGGGGAATCATCCTTTGCCTCTTCCGACTCCCAGCGGCTGCCCTGGCAGCTGACTCACTCCTGGCCCTGCTGCTGTCACTTAATCTCTCCCTCTTCCGTCTGTGTCTTCCATTCTTACGTTGTCTCAGTTTCCCCCTTGCCTTTCTCTTATAAAGAAACATGTCATTGATTTAGGGCCCACCTCAATAATCCAGAATGATCTCCTCATCTCAAGGTTCTTTACTGAAAGTCCACCTTCCCTATTTATTTTTTATTATTTTTAATTTTCAGTTATGAGTACATAATGGTTATATTTATTTATACGTTTTAAGATTCTTAATCACATCTGAAAAAACTTTTTGTCAAAATAGAATAATATCCACAAGTATCTGAAATTAGGGCAGGGATATATCTATGTTGGGGGATTCCACGTAACTCACTATAATCTGCTGCTCCCTGGCCCCCAAATACTCATATGCATTTTGTCTGCAAAACACATGCACCCCATCTCATCTTCCTCAAAAGTTCAATCCATTGTAGCATCAATCCTTTCTTCAAAAATCTCATCTAAATCTCATCAGTTCAGAATTTCCAAATCCCATAATCTAAAAGTGAGATTTGGGATATGACTTATCTTGGGACAAAATTTCTCTCTATCTGGGGACATGTTAGAGCAGCAATATATAAATGTTCTTGATGATAAATGTCATACAGTAGTTACATGAAATCTTTATTACCTTGACATCCTTGAAATAGGCAAAAAAATAATTCTTAATATAAAAAATATGTTACTTTAAGCATTGGTCAACTGAACAGTTGAGATATAGCCTCTTAAAATCTTTCCCCAATGAAATAAATAAACCTTACTCTGTTTTATTCTCTCTTTCTTCTTTCTCAACCATATTTTTATAGCATCTTCTTCTTTGTCATTATTTGGAGCACTCTTCACATCTAATAAATACATCTCTGTATTTTCAAAGCTATAAGAAAATACTTCCAAATCTTGGCCAGAGTTACTCTTGCATATGAGAAATATTGGTACATTTTTTTTCCTCCTATTCCTTCTGTATTTTCCAAGATTTTTATAAGTTATACATGTTACTTATTAAAAGCAGAAGAAAATGATTAATGTTACACAAAAACTAATGTTTGTTATATGAATAAAGGGACAAAAGAGCAATTGATAATTTAAGTACATTAATTTTATTATACCAGATATAGATGTTTGCTTAAATATTCATTTATCATTAGAATTGTTCTTATCATGTTAAAAGTTTATATTTAGTTAAATATTTCATTTCTCCCGTCTCACAATTTGAAGTGATTACAGATGAGTACTATGGCAATAAATGACATAGTTTTATTCTATGACAAACACATAGATTAAACTGGAATAGAATTTAATACAAAATAAATTCAGAATCTGTGCAACACCTTCATTTCAAACAAGTTTTTTAAATATCCACTATCTTCATAATGGACTTTAATCCATTCTGTCCTAAGAAGAAAATGGAAAGAAGATGAGAGGAAGAAAATGTGACACTAAAATACTCATTTCTGATGGTTGGAATCCAACAAGGGCTCTATGAAGAATTATGGTGAGATTTTATGTAAATCTCGTAAACATAGGTTTTGTTTTGTTTTGTTTTTGGATGAAATCTGATAGTTATCAGAATTCGTAGCTGAGCAAGTTTCCTTGATTCTTGGAAGAGGGATAGAACCTTGTATCTCTATAGACAAGAGCAGAATGTTGGGTTCATGCCCCAAAGCTATTAATAAACTGATAGTTTATCAACCTGAACTGATAGAAAACCTTAAGTAAACCTTTGAGTTAAAATGGTTGAAAAAAAATCTATATAACTGGTTCTATTTCATTTATAAAAATTGCTATTCTTAGGTTACTTAAAAGACTCCTAAGAAGGAAAAAAAAAATCACACAGCTTTGAGTTAAAATGAAACAATTTCCTCCTTTCTTATTCTCTCAATACCATTCTTTGGTATCCAGGTAGATAGGACATAGTTTTGGGAAGGTGCTGAACTTAGGAGTTTCCTGAAATAAGTCACCAAGAACTGATGCTTATTTTAATTGATTATAATTATTTCATTACAACTATTTTCATTTATCAAAAGCTGTTAAAAAATCTTTTGATTTATGACTTAATGGTTGACTAAACTAAGGCTCTTTTCCCCCCTTCTTCTAACAAAATGTATAAGGTACTGCTAAAAGTTCACCTTCCCATGATGGCTTTTCAACTATTTCCAGAGAATAGTTGGCTGTCCAGTGGTTTGACTGTTGATCTTCTACTCATCCTTTAGCCACAAGACACAGGCATGTTGGCAAACATTGTTCAGTATCAAAAAAAAAAAAATAGTCTTTATAAGAATGTCTAGAAATGACTAAACCTGTAAGGTCTTGAGAAGCACAGAGTGACTGTGAGCACAGGTCTCCTGGGGTTAATAGCTGGGAATCAAGGGCATTAGGAAGTCCAGCAGGAATGGGCTGATAAGAACAATTCTTTGTTCCTTTGGACATAGCAGTATTTTAGATAAAACTAGGGTACATATGTTTTTTGCCATATTTAAGGACTCTTAGTTTTGAGCACTCATTTATATAGAAGAGCAATTGTTTGGTGTCTCCTAAAATAGTCACTTAGAACATGCAATGTAATAAATATTTTTATAAATATCCATCATGTTAAGTAAGTCTATTAGAATTAGTTGGTATGTAAAATAAACTGTGTATATGAATGGCCAGATGAATGTACCATACTATCTTTTTTACTTTAGTCATTTAAATAATAAAGTAACCACATGGTATCCCCTATCCCTGATGTAATTCTTCTTCTTCTTCTTCTTTTTTTTTTTTTTTTGTTGCAGTTTGGCTAGGTTCGAACCTACCACCCTCAGAATATGGGGCTTGTGCCCTAACTCACTGGGCCACAGGCACCACCCCTGATGTAATTATTCTTAATGAAATCACATGTAGCCTTTCTTTTGTTGTTTCATTAGGCATATGCAATCATGTATGTACTATTTATTTTTCACAAATATTATTATACTTTATAGATCTGTAAATAAATGAAGTCCAATCAAATTTGAACAAACTCTTCAGAGTTTGCTCTGACAAGAGTGTCAGCCAATGCGACTTAGAGGGCTTTTTATTTTACACGTTTATTTATTTAATGGCATTAGGGGTACAAGTTGAATTCTGTTCCATGTGTACATCATATAGTGGTAAAGTCTGGCTTATGTTCCCATCACCTGAGTAGTGTACATTGTACCCCATAAGTATTTTTCAGTCCTAATCCCCTTTAATTCTCCCTTCCTGTGAGTCTCCAATATTCATCATACCATTCTGTGCGCCCTTGAATAGCTATAGCTTAGTTCCCACTTATGAGTGAGAACATGTGGCTTTTTTCTTCTATTCTTGTATTACTTCTCTTAGGATAATGGTCTCCATTTCCATCTAAGTTGCTGCAAAAGACATCGTTTCATTCTTTTTTTTGAGACAGAGCCTCAAGCTGTCACCTTGGATAGAGTGCTGTAGCATCACAGCTCACAGCAACCTCCAATTCCTGGGCTCAAGAGAGTCTCTTGCCTCGGCCTCCCAAGTAGCTGGGACTACAGGCGCCCACCACAACACCTGGCCATTTTTTGGTTGCAGCCGTCATTGTTGTTGGATTTGAACCCGCCAGCTCAGGTGTATGTGGCTGGCGCCTTAGCCCGTTAACCACAGGCACAGAGCCCATTTCATTCTTTTTCATCACTGAGCAGTACTCCATGGTGTACACATGCCTTGTTTTCTTTATCCACTCATCAATTAGCAGGCACTTAGGTTGATTTCGTATCTTTGCAATTGTGAATTGTGCTGTGAGAAACATATCTTTTTGACTTCAAGCCAGGTGGCAGAATGGAAAAGCTTTATGATGGGAAAGAAAGAAAGACTTCAGGTATGATTTTATTGGTGTCTGTTAGCATGGATGACTGCAGGTGGGCTAAAGAGAAGCAGAGAATCCTATGTGATTGATAACAGGTGCACATTTGGCTTCCTCTGGCTAGTCCTAAGGGGGAAATCGGGACAGCATGAGAATGGTTGTCAGCTATTAATCAAGTCCTGGCTATTGGGAGCCTGTTATCTCAGGGATTATTGTTGCTTTCTGAACTGATAACTAGAGATAGTAGGTTGATGACCTCCAAGGGTGACTTAAAACTAGCAGGCTGGCTACATGCAGTTGGATGATGGATTGGTTCCCTGGCCTGATTGCTGCAGGTTGTGGGGGGTGCGTCACAATCATAACTCTGGTTACACAAGAACTTTATAATTTCACCTAAAGATAAATTATTACCAGACCTGAAAAATCAATGCACGTGTTTAACTTATTCCTTATAGTAGCTGTATAATATTCCACAGTACAAATAGACCAAAATGTACTCCATCATTAAAGGTCATCCAGATAGCTTCCAATATTTGGCTATTTCAAATAATGTTGGGATAAATGTCCTCAAGTAAGCATATTAACTTAATGACATCATTAACAATATTGGTCAAATTCCCAGAAATGAAATTGCTGATTCAAAAGTGATATTCACATTTAAAATTTTAATGTATGCCAAACTATCATTTTAAGTGCTTTAAACAAAACCCCTTGAAAAACTATCACTGTTAAAAGCCGAGACCCCTGTGGCTCTCGTTCTTGAGCTCTAAATATCAGTACAGGTTAGATGACAGATTTTCATTTCAAGGTGACAAACACCCACAACTGGCCGCCCCCCAGCACCCCATCCTAAAAGTTGTGGTGTGAAAAAACAGAAATAGGAAATTCTAAGCAGTCACTGGCAAATAAAAGTTGAAAAGAGAAATCACAGCCCAAAAGATTGAACGATATTGCTTCTTTCGAGGGAATGTTGCAACTGTATGAAAAAATAGGAGGAATTTTCTGGATCATTTGACCAATGTGATAGTTCAACTTCTGTTAAAATGCCTGTTGGAACATTCAGCAGAGATCCACGCACCTGCTTCCAGGATGCAGCTGTGAACATATATCTGGGGAGACCCAGGGCAGTACCGTGGCTGTTTGGCAAAGAACGGTATTACAGACAAGTAGCTGTTGGGTTAGCGACTCGTTCTGCATCTTTTCTCTTTTTACTGAGAGACAGCTATGGTTTGAGCAGATGAGTTGTGCAAAGAACTGAAGGGACAGTCTGAAATCTCAATTGCTACAAAAAATACGCAATTCATTTCATCTCGATATTTGCCAAAAATTGATGTCATAAAGGAGGATGAATAAATACCTGTGACATTTATGAGAACAAAGGTAAAAGATTTTAAGGTAATTAGAAGTAAAGTCTTTAAAGTGATGTAATATCTCCAGCAAGACAACAAAAGTGGAATATGAAGAAGCACTCACACGAATTATAAAAATAAAAGAATTGTTAAAATGCACAGGCCAAAGTATGAAAGAGACATGAGATAGAAGGACTTAGAAGGCTGGAAAGTAAAGGGAGAGAGAAAAAAATGAAAAGGAAGGTAAGGCCCTTGGAGAGTACATACAAAAGTTCAGAAACAACTTTCTAAATGGACTTTCAAAGAGTGATCAAGAGGGGGAACCACTATTGAAAGCCATGACAGGGGCTATTCTTCTAAAAGGAAAAATGTCATGAAATTGTGTAAAAGGGAGGACCCACTCAGTCTTTAGCAGGATTTACAAAACCAAATCAAGTCAAACAAATAACAAAACAAAATTAAAAATCTGAGCCAGTTAGTTCCATATGTATGTGTGGTGAGCATATATACAAATATATGAATCTATGCATAAAATTTTAGAACATTCATGTTAGAATAAAATCCTGACAAATGCCAAATAACCAGGGCAAATAACTGTAATTTACTTAGACCAGTGTTTTCCAACCAGTTTGCTGTGAGAGGATCTGAGGTGGGCTGCAAAAATATCATTAATTAAATTATTTTTGGAAAGAAGTTTGAAGCACAGTAACATTCTTTTCCTACTGTTTTTCTTTGGATCAATGTAATTTAAGTGTGCCATGGAAGTTTAAGTGTAAGTTTAAGTGGGCCATGAGTTAAAGAAGGTTGAAAACACTGACTTAGACACAGTGCTTGCTGGGAGGTGCCACATCTTGTCCTAATCACTATGGCGCTTTTGCGCAGCAGCCTGAATGGGCTCCCCTCTGCATCTCCTGTCTCACTGTCTCTCTGTTCTGTGCTGGACAGTTCCATCTCTCTGGCAACCTGTCACTTTCAGTTCATTTTGAAGCTTGAGTTTACCTGTTATTCCGACCTTTGACTCAGTGCCCTATTTTCTGTCTTCTCTCCTTCCAAACAGATCCTTCACGCAAAGATTTTTTGTTCACTAATATTACTTTTCTGGGTTGGCCTTATGAACTGTGCCCATGGCAACCCCTACAGGCATTGCAGAGCCTTCTCGACAATGACCTACTCCCTGCCTGCAGCTTCCTGGCGGTCTGCTGATGAGATGTTTGTGTCCTGAAAACAAAGAGTGATTTAAAAATACTCGAAGTTCAGCTTAGATAGGCAGCTCATATTTTAGACTTTAAAGGTTGTTTGAAGCTCTTTAAAGTTGTATGGCGTAAACCCATTGAAACACTGTGTCTGAACATATTTTACGAAATACAGCAATTATATACTACTATGCTCTCCTAGCATAAATTAAAATCATACAGACAAAGCAAACATCTATCTTCATCTGGTATCCTTAATCTTGACTTCTTTACCCAGCCCTAGAATTACTAGCTATCCCAATTTCAGAAGTATCATTCCAGAACCTTGTCTTTCCCTATGAAATGATTTACATCTACAAAGAGGTATAGTGTGTTTTAAAAGTATAAATAGTATCTTACTGTTTATTTTGTTCTTCACTTTGCTTTATTTCCTCCCATACCTTTTCATATTAGTGTATATAGTGATCATTTACAAAAACAATCTTATAAGGCTGGGCACAGTGGCTCACACCTGCAATCTCGGCCCTCTGGGAGGCCCAGGTGGGTAGATCACTAAGACCACCCTGAACAAGAGCAGGACCCAGTCTCTACTAAAAATAGAAAAACTAGCTAGGAGTGGTGGCTGGAGCCTGTACTATTCAGGAGGCTGATGCAAGAGGATTGCTTGAGCCCAGGAGTTTGAGGTTGCTGTGAGCTATGACACCACTGCACTCTAGACTGGTGCAACAGAGTCAGACTGTCTCAAAACAAAAACAAACAAAAAAAGATAAATAAAAATAAAAGTAAACAAAACCAACAATCATATGACATCCTGTAGTGCAGATGTATCAATATTTATCTACCACCCTATTCATGAAACATTTAGGTTTTTTTCAAAATGCTTGTTTTTATAAATGATTTCTGCAATATACATTGGTGAAGTTTGTGAATGCTTGTTATTTTAGGGTAGATGAGCAGTAGATATATTGGGTCACGGGACTTACTTATTTGAAGTTTTCATGGATAGTGCATCAGATAACCGTACAGATTGACTTTCTCACCGGCAGTGGAAAAGCGTCCTGTATCCTCAAACTGGTATAATCAACCTTTCGCTGAGTGAGAAATGAAACCTCATTTTAATCTCAATTTACTGGTTTATCACAATTTCATCTGTATTTTTACCCTTCTTCATGGGATTGAGTCTGAAATCACTAAAGTATTCAGTCATACAGCTATAAGAAGTCTGAAACCTGAAAGTGTCAATTGTTTCTATATATTTGGAAGTAAAATAAGTTTTTTATGAAATTTTTCATCAAGAATCTTTCACCCGTGGCTAAATAAGGGAATGTTCTTACCAAAATAAATAATAGCTTGTCAGTCACAAAAATCATGTAAATCATAGAGCCAAATTTAACCAAAATAAAAGCAAATTCAAATATATGTGAGTTTTAAAAGGAGATATCCACATTCAAGTTCCATCACCAGTTATGTTCTAGATTATATTTCATTATTGACTTTTTACAATTTGTTTTCTGTTTGTTTTTTATGGTTCCCTTTCCTGTATTTTTCCTTTCTTTCCTTCAAGGGTGTTATCTGAGAACATTTCAGGCTTCTCTTTTGATTTATTGATATTACTTTTGAGTATTTTGCTTTACGTGGTTTTCTGAGTTTGGGGGGTATTTCTGTAATAGCCAAATGTGGGTTATCATGATTTCCTGGTATCAAAACCTCTTCAAATGGAGCACTGAAAACTTATTCCCATTAGTTTCCTTTAATTTCCCAATTTTCAAAATAAACTCATTTCAAATATTTCCTCTGCATACATTGGAGTTACACAACAGGTGTTGTAATTTTAATTTCCACAATCAAATATGACTTAAGAGACTCATCAAGAGAACTATAGTCTGTTGTATTTATTTGTGATTTCATCAATACAAGATTCTCCTCTCCTTTGCAAAGTTCTATGCCTCCTTCCCCTATAATTTCCTTCCTGTCTGGAGAGCTTCCTTTACACATCCTTTTACAGGTAAGTCTGTTTGCAACAAATTCAGTTTTCCTTCATCTGACAATGTCTTTGCCTTTCATTCCCAACAGAGAGTTCTTTCCAGAGATAAAATTCACATCTGACAGTTCTTTTCAGTACAAAAATGTTATGCTAAATCCTTTTAGCCTTCATAATTGCAGATGAAAAATCTGCTCATTTGATTTGTTTTCTCCCTGGTCGCTTTAAAATTTAAATTTATTTATTTATTTTTGGGTCTTTATTTTTCAGAAGTTCAATGACAATGTATGTTGATATGGATTCCTTTGTGTTAATCCTACTTATGTTTGACCAGTTTTTGAAACTGTAAGCACATATAGTCCACTACATTTGGAAATTTTCAACTACTATTTCTTTGAACACCTTTTCAGCACTGAATTCTTTGTCCTCCCTTTTCTGAAGCTCTCATAATGGGAATATGTTCTCTTTTCTTATCCTCCCAGTCTCCTGAGGCGGTTCATTTTTGTAGGTGGCAATGGTGGTGGTAGTGGGAGAGTGTGTGTTTCTTTTTCCTCTTTGTCATTTAGACTGAGTAAATTCCATTGTTCTGTCCCCAGATTTCTTGATTCTATCCTCTTTACCATTGAGCCTGCCTCCTGAGTTTTCTCTTTCAGTTGGGTACTTTTCGGTTCTTTAATTTCTATTCTGTCCCTTTTAAAATAATTTCTACTTATTTGCTGATGATTCCCCCCCCCTTTTTTTTTTGCTTGGGGAATTTTTAATTACTTGTTGAAACTCTTTCATTACGGATGCTTGAAAGTATTTGTCAGATACTTTCAACATCTGATTTATCTCGGTACTGCTATCAGCTGGTAAGTTTTTTTTCTCATGCAAGCTATGCTTTCCTTGGTTGTTGGTATAATGACTGGTCTTCTAGTGTATCAACAAGCATGTTAAATATTAAGTTAGGAGATGTTGGATTCTATTTAAGTCTTTTATTTTATAGGAAGTTTCTGTTTACATTTAGCATGTCTAGTAAGCCCTAACTTTCTGGGTAGTATTTCAGTTGGAACTTAGTTTTCTGATCCCTTGCAATGCTAATCTGGTGTGCTTCCTTCTTCTGGCTTGGTTTGAACTCCCAGTAAATCTTTGCTGGTGTCAGCTTGGGGATGGAGGTGCTTCCATAGGCTACCATGTGGGGGACGCTGCACTCAGGATGGAAAGCATCCCTCTGACCTATTTGTCAGCTATCCTGTGCCAGTGGGTATTCTATTCTATCTTTGCTGGTGCCTCCAAAGCATGGTACCTTTCCCAAAGAGAGCAAGGTTTTGTTGTGGTCTTGTTTCTTTCTTCCCTTTTTTCTCCCCCATGCCTATTGCCTGGCCAGATTTAGCCCTCTCTGTTGGTCTGAGATATGAAATATAAAGGGGAAAAATCCAGGAAATTCACTGCAGTGTCATTCTTCAAGTCTTGAGGATCCTTTCCTGTCCAACTTACTCTTTCCACCTTTCCAGAATCTTTACATAATTGTTCTTTAAATTATTTGCAGAGCCTTTAGTTGTATTCAGAGAGCAGGAGCAGGGAAAATTGAGTCTATATCATCTTATCCCTGTAATTACTTGTTACAACTTGCCGTTCACTCTCACGTTTGTCCTCTCAGTCACTTCTCACCAAAACCATGAGGGGTTTGTTCTTAAGAAGGCGTAATTCTTCTCCATGAAGTAAAATTGACAAGGGTTGGATTTGGTGTAAAAGTACCTTGCTCTCAGGTAGCAAAAAACTTCTATAAAACTAGCTTTCACTATGAAATATAATAGTCCCAAACTTACCAGTCTAAAATGAGATCACTAATTCAGCTTATGATTCTGGGGGTAAATTGGAATGTTCTGACTTGGACCACCTTCACTGATGCTGGCGTGTCTGGTTACATAAGTCCTGAAGTTGTTGGTTGTTGCTGAGGTGATAGAGGGCACAGACCTTCTCTCAGAAGCCTAGCTCAGTGGGAAGGATTCCAAGCAGAACAAAACAAAACCAGCCTCACAGCAAAGCCCTTTTCAAGTCTCTATTTCCTACTGCCTTGTTGGTCAAAGCAAGTCACATGACCAAGTACAGAATCAGTGTGGGGCGTCACTCCTAAGGGCTGTGGGTAAAGGGAAGGGAAGAATTTGTGGTCCATTGAACAATCTGCTATGAGCACAATCAAGTTCCGACTCACAAGCAATCGCAATTTGGCCCATATTTGCATTAAATTTTACAGTTTTTCCAACTATCATGTCTATTATCTCATGTTTGCTCTGTGAAAAGATGTAATAGTTGTGCCTGATGTAAAATTCATTACATTCATGGGAATTCCAAACAGTATTCACTGTTGGACAAATAAATGAAGGAATGAATGAATGGTTGATCTCCATTACATTAGGGCATTTTCCAGGCTATGTGATATTTTAGATATAATGTAAGATGTGATTGTCTTTTCCTATGTTGTCTTCCCAGTTACAATGAGTATCTGAAAGTTCTTTTATTCTAGGCTTTATTGAAAAAGTCTATCTTAATCACATTTCTATGACTTTATAAAATGATACATCTACCCTTTTTTGCAAATGGAAAGAATTCTTACTTGTAGTCTATTCTTATGTAAGTACTCTTAAATTTCTTGATCATATTTATTGCTTGATGCAAAAGCATTATAACTTTCGTTATGCTTTTTTCCACAAGATGGTTATAAAAATAAAATTTTACAGGTTTCGATTTACTATAATTCAGTTGGAGGTTAGAAGAATGTTGCCTTTGTTGGGTGTTCTGGTATTGTTGTTATTATCTGTATTTTATTCTATTTAAAATATCCTTCTTGATGTTTTCTGTCTTTGGAAATCATTGGTCCAATCATTTCACATTTTAAAAATTGCTTTAGCTCTTCTCTAGAGTTAAAATGGATAGCTTAGCATTATTTCATAAGAATTATTTAGATTTCCTCTTATACACACCACTCAACAACTTCAGTAACAAAGGCTTATGTGCTGTTGCCGAGCTCTTTCTTATATTCTTGCGAGTTCTTTCCACAGCTCATCTTCGTGAGTTTGTCACCACACAGAAATGCTCAGTATCACCTGCAAACTTACATATTCCATTTTTTGCACACTCTTTCAGAACAATTATTATGTGAGAAGCTGAATGACTTTATCAAAGTGGAAGCAAGTCTAGACAGAGCACTTATTCCCAGGTACCCTACTGCAAACAATTCTTCATCATTCAAATGATAAGCTTCCCCTTCTCTTTGTTTTCTTTCTCTGACTTAATGTATCCATGAAAATCTGTGTGCTGAAACATTCAGTTCTAGAGGGAAGAGAAATAATGTTAGTAAAAAAGTAAGAGTGTTTAATACATCGCCAAAGGCTCACAAAAATCAGTAATTGACCGCTATTATTTTTTTTTTCTTGTCTATACACTTATTTACACTGCTGGAGAACTCTCCTGAGGAAGGATTTATTCTTAGAGTAACAATGTGGTGTGCCCCCCCCATAGAGGTCATGCTTCCTTAAGTGTGCAATGAACCACTCCAGATTATATATTGCACCAATCGGTTAGGTATGCAAGTGAGAGTTACTGGTCTGAAATTCTAAGGCTTTCTACTGTGCATTTTTATGGATGGTGTCAAAACAAAGGCAAACTCAAATAAATAAAACCATGACTCTAATTTATAACGTGAGGGCTCAGGATGCGCAACAACAGGAACAAATAATACCAGTACATTCTAAGGTACTCTTTCTTAGGATTAGAGAGCATGGAGACAGACTATTTGAAAATACAGAGTCAGAAGAGAAAAAGAAAAAAATAAATAAGAATGGAGCACATCTACAATATCTAGAAAACGTCCTCAAGAGGGAAAATCTGAGAGGTATTACAAAGGAGGTAAAGAAAGAGATCAAGGTAGAAAGTTTATCCAAGACACTCTTTCTTAATCACTAGTGTTAGTGACACCACCAGAAGCAGAATAGTCATGTCTCATTGGCTAATTGATACAAAATGAAAGAAGCTTCCTTTTAGGGTAAATATCCCAGTTTTCTGGAAAGTTTGTTTATACCACTGGTTTACATCACCTGGAGGTGATTTTTCCTTCTTCAGGATATTTGGTAACGTCTGGAGATCGTTTTGGTTCTTACAAGTTAAAGGTGGCAGGATTGCTATCATCTAATGAGCAGAGGGACCAGGGGATGCCATTTTATAGCCTACATTGTGCAATAAATTATCTGGCCCCAAATGTCAACAGTGTTATATTTAGAAGTGTTGATTTTTGCCATTTATTTTGCATATGTTCATTCATTTGGCTGGGAAGATCAGTAGAGCATTGCCAAGTGTTTGCCATAACCGTGCACGCTGTTTGTTTTGCTAAGTACATGTTGTGCATAATTAATACATCATTTATATGTTTACATGTATTATTTCAATTTTAATTTTAGTCTGATCATTGTCACTCACACAGTATTGCCTTGCAGTGTATAATTTTTGGGCCGCTTTCACAAGTTCCTTTGCTTTTCCACTAACTCCTTGATTCCGTTATCACCAAAACTATTCTCATTATGCCTAAAAGAATCACCACACTCATTAGCAGTGGTACAGATATCTACATTCAGGATAGCTCAAATTTTGAAGTTAGCCCCATGAACTCAAAGTGTCTTTGTCTTCCTGTGTTTCGTAGGGGGCTTCACGCAGAGGGCCACGGTCCTCCGTTCCTTCAGCCACATGAACACTGCAGAAAGATAGATCCGACTAGGGCAGCACCTGTGGCTCAAAGGAGTAGGGTGCTGGCCCCATATGCCAGAGGTGGTGGGTCCAAACCCAGCCCCGGCCAAAAACTGCAAAAAAAAAAGAAGAAGATAGATCCAACTAGAACATCAGCTTTTCAAAATGAATAATTATTTCCAAGAAAATCTGACCAAAGGAAAAATAATTGAGAGGTAGAAATGATCAGATGTCTCTTAGGTCCACTGCTTTACTTCATTTGGACCACATTTAATTTCTTTCGAGCTGAGGCATATGGGGAAATGCTAATTTACTTGGGTGCTTTAGCAGTAATGTTCATTAAGACTCTCATCGTTCATGGCAATGTCAAAAGAAACTCTTTTTTTTTCTTTTACAAGCTGGTATGTATTAATGTGAAACTTCCTAACCTCCCCCTTGATTTCTGTGTTTGACCCATACAAGAATCACTAGGATAAAATCAGCAATTTCATAGTTCATTTTCTCTCTCAAACAACTACACACTGACAGATACTTCAAGTTTGATTCATGAGGTGAGTTTTTCATATGTAAGGCTAATACGCTACGACTTTTAGCTCAGTAAATTTAATCATCATGGCATTTCCGTGTACTTATTCACTTTATTTCACTATATGTGCTTTAAAATATAGTGCCATATGTGCGCAAAATAGAGAATTTTAGAGCTGGAAGGAAACCCTGACATCATTTGCTCTCACTCTTGTCATCCTAGAGAGTAGAAACTGAGGCATGTGATGAATTCCAGGCTGCAAATTAGTGAATCAGACTGTGAATTTGTAAGTTCCTTGCTCACTGTTGAATGCTCCTTGTGCTACCACGTAGCTTCCATCATATGGCTTCAAAATTAAAATCAGGTCTAATTTTATAATACAATTATTTTTTTCTTACCATGAGCATCCAGATAATCATTTTGCATTACAGATGGCAGGTTATAGCTAAATATTCTCACTAGTTAATAAAAGTTTAAGTGAAATATTTCTTTACAGATTGATTGTCTTATAAAAATTATTCTTTACTATCAAAAGTGTCGTGGGAGTAACTGCGATCTGATACTTATCTGATGTGCCTTCTATCTGCTATCTTGAATGGTAAAGACATAATGAGCACATCGGGAAGATTTTTGAATTCTATTTATCAGTTTTGCATTGTGGGAAAGTCACCAAGGCTTATTTTCTTCACTTTAAAACAAATAAATGTGTAATTATCTATGTACTTCAAAGATGGTGTTATTGGAATAAAGTAAAGTAAATGAGACCATATGAGATTTATATAAGTTAACACAGTCATTATTATTAAAAGTTTTTAAAATACCAAAACCAATATTTTCATGGCTCTTTTATTATATTTTCCTATTTCCCACTTTTGTTATTTTTGAACAACTAACACTGATGCATCCTAACTGACTTATTTATAAATACATTAAAAAGATTATAGTTAATTAAATTGTACACAGTATATTGTTTAATAGACTTTATTTTTCAAGGAGTTTTTAAGTTCACAGCAAAATTGAATGGGAATCATAGGCGTCCCCACATAATACACCTGTCCACCCCTCCCACATGGCCTTTTGCGCTATCAACATTCCTCAGCAGAGTGGTACATTTGCTGTAATCAAGGAACCTATATTGACACATAATTGTCACTCAAAGTCCATAGTTTGAATTAGGTTTTCATTCTTGATGTTATAAAATCTATGAGTTAAAAAAAAAAAGACTATGAGTATTGACAGGTATCCACCATTATAATTTCATGCTGCATATTTTCAATTCAATAAAAATACTCTGTGTATAGCCTGTTTCTCTGCTTTCCCTTACCCCTGGCAACCATTGATCTTTTTACCGTCTCCATAGTTTTGCCTTTTCCAGAAAGTCACATACAGAGGATGCCAAAAAATATATACACATTTTGAGAAAGGCAAAAACTGCATTAAAATTGTAATTGTTAATACTCAAGGTATGTTTAACTTCTGCAATAACAAGGGACACAGGATAACAAACATTATGGGGTATTACAATACTCTTGTATCTCTTGTAATTTCAGAAGTCAAACATGACTTGAATATTGCAATTTTATTTTATTTTATAATTAAAAGCATTTATGCCTTTTTAATATTTGGAAATTTTAAAAAATGTCTATTTACTGAGGGGTGGAGGATGTATTTCTGGTAGTTATACATATTACTTAAATTGGTCTTTAATAATAACTTGTAAAAAATTTAAATGTTTACTTATATCTTAACTAGTTTTATTTATTTTTTATTTTTTATTTTTTAAAATACATGTATTTTATTATTCTTCACTACATTATTTCCCCCACCCCCACCCCTCCATGGTAAGACAGAATTGATTTACAGAAAACACCAAAGCTCCTGGTAGAGGGAGAGATTTCAAGTGGGGAGAGAGAAGCCCTCTCCGTTCCTCTCCCCGTCTTTCCCCGTCTCCTCCTCTAGGCCTCTAGCCTCAGGGTATATATAGGTGTATGGGTTCCTTGGCCAGGAAACGAATGAATACAGTCCCTTCCGCCGGGGGCAAGGTGAATGAGTGTATCAATGAATGGACACAGTCCAC
>CAUYRH010012610.1:0-36104 GCA_963574655.1 Perodicticus potto | reverse complement strand
TTGAATCAAGCAGGAGATGCTGTTCCTGCCCCCACAGAATTACAGGATTTCACAGAAGTGGAAATTTCCAAGTTCCAGGAAGTTAAGTTTACAAATTCCTAAGGGCTGAGTCACCATGGAGAGGACCCTGCAAGTGTATCCTTGTGGTCTCCTTGAGAAGACCTGTTCTCCCAGACCTCACCCTTCTCGGGTATCCTTTCTCAGTAACTGAAAAGAATTCAAGTACTCAGCAAAGCATTTAGAAATACAGGTTGAAAAAAACAAAAAACAAAAAACAAAAAAAGAAAGAAAGAAATATAGGTTGAGCACCCCTAAATATAAGAATCTAAAATTCAGGATACCCCCAATTCTGAAACTTTTTGAGCACTGAGATGACACCACAAGTGGGAAATTCCACCTCATATGTCAGGTCAAAGTCAAAATACAGGCACAGAACACAGAGTTTACCCAGAGTCCCCTTTGCTATTCAATCTCCTACCTATGTTGCTTATCAGTAGTCTGTCTAGGAATATGAATGATATCAAAAGGGAACATATTAGGTGCAAATCAAGATAATGATTAAAATTTGTGGTAATCAAGTTAGGAATTTAAATCGAATGAATTTCCAGTGACACTAGGGTATGTCTTTGTGATTTTAAAATTTCCCAACTTGTTACATTCTTTGCTTTTCTTTCTTGTATTTCTGTGCGTAAAACTTAACTTTAACCTATAAAAATGTTATCGTAGTATGAGGAAGAGTAACATGAGCCTTCAGTATGGGAAAGTACACTGTGGACATTCAGAGATAAGCCAGAATAGTCCAGAATCTTCAGGAGAGCACCAAAAAGGGTATCAATCATCCTGCCCCCCCTAAATATTTAGAAATAAGTACAAGGGGCCACTGTATTTGGTTCAGGATTATAGAATTAGACACAAAAGGGTGAGGCCCCATGAGCTACCATTCATTATGTAATGAAGATGATTAACTTTCTGGCTTGCTGAGTAAAATGGCCTTCATAACAGAATCAAAACCTTTTATGAAGGTCAGACATGCTGTATTTATTGCTTCCTCCTTGTCTATAAGCCAGAACATTCTCTCACTGTTGTGATACAAGCTAACACAAGTCAAATAAATCTTTGATCCTTTTGGCTCATTCTGCCATTGAACATAAGCTATTGTGAAGCCGTGAAAATTACTTGAGAAGGATGTAGAGAAATTGCTTGGTTCAGAAAAGACCAACCACAATGATTAAAAAGAATGAAAAAGATGACCTGTTTGAAAACACTAAGGAAGCTAGTATTAGCTAAAAGAAGAGGAAGCTGAATGGGAATTTAATAGCTATCTTCAGATTTCAAGAGGGCTACTGCTTCTGTTTTATCCATTTCTATAGACTTCAATAAAACTAAGAAATTATTCTGAAACTTTTCTGTAATTAGCACATTCAATTCATTTTACACTAATTATTATAATTTTTTTCCATTTAAAAAGTCTCAACTTGTGTTTGACATTCTTCCATTTGGAAGAGTAATTAATGGCAAAAAATAATCAAATAAAAAGTATTCTCTTTTGCTGCTTCCTACATCTGAGGAATAGTTTTTCCTCATCCCCTTGGCATAAGCAAGCACTGGCAAGTTCTTGCCATTTATTAAACTCAAATATGTATGGATTACATTCTTTGTTACTTGTCTCCAGCTATGCTGTAAGTTATTCTTGCCAAGCATTAATAGTAATGACAAAAAGAAGGAAATAAACATGTTAGAGGGCAAATTAAAATGCTCATTACTTTATCAGCTGAAATAACAAGATATGGAATTATTACCTTTTAGATTTCTGGGTTAAGATTAATTTATAGGGTCTCTAATTTGTTTTGAATCAATTAGTGAACATTTACTAAGTGCCAAGTATCATTCAGTGCTGGGTATTTGGATAGAAGAGAATAAAAGAGAAAGAGTAAGGCATAATCTCAGAGCTCAAGATGCTTATAATCTGGTGGTAAAGATAATTTAATGAATTAGAGGATGGTGAGCAAAATGCAATCATGCATGTGTGAGATACTTCAAGAGAAGCACAGATCCTGGTTGGGCCAGAGCACTCAGAGCTAAAAGTCTGCACAGGATTTCTTATCTGTTAACTCTAGTGTTCCCCTTTAATGTATCTCAGTTTCTTTCAGTGCCCTTCTCTGCCTCCCGTGTCACCCCTGGCATATTTCCATCAGATTATTCTTTCTCTTTGTTTTTATTTGGTTGGTTTTTGCTTTCTTTGATGTTCTTTACATCTTAGTTTCTCCTCACTCATAATTTTTTTGCAACTTTTTCCCTGTAAAGGCCTCAATGCTGTCTCCTGGTTCTGCTGTGTGAATGCTTTTATTACATTTCTGGCTTTTACAACCCACTTTCTTACAATATTCCTTAATTCAAATTCCAAAGAAGGGACTTCTGAGTATGATCACTCATTTGCATACCATAGCAGTTCACAGGCCCCAAGCTGACCCTTGGTCAGAAGCCAATATACGTCCAACTTAGACTTGCTCATTAGGGCTCTGGGGCTCTGGCCCTGGCAATTTCCTTCAGAATGAGGTAAGCATCATAATTTGCCTTTATATTTTGAAGAAAGTATGGAATTTGGAAAATTGAAAAGAAAAAAATACTTCCTTTTGATACCGGAATTTCAGGTTCTTGGTCTCGGAGATTCGAAAAAGGAATCGATGGACCACAAGAGTAGTGGTAAGTCAGGATTTATTTACAGGAAAGAAGAATTACAAGTAGAGGAAAAAGCAAACCTCCAGGCAAAGAGGACCCAGGAGGGGAACAAACTCTCCTGCTCCCTCTCCAAGGTCCAGGTGAGGTCTGCATTAGAGGGGAACAAACTCTCCTGTTCTCTCTCTGAGGTCCAGCCGAGGTCTGCCCCTGAGTCTCTGCTCCGGGGTTTATATAGTCCCAGGGAGTTGTTTTGCCGCAACTTCTTAGGGCGTGGGTCTTCATCAGTTACAGCCAGCTGTCAAATGAGGACCCAGGCCCTGGAAACTGACATGATATTGACCAGTCAGATGTGCACCAGGAGGAGACAGCAAGGTGCCATCCATGAAATGGACTAGCCAGAAGAGCAGGGGAAGGAGACAGCAAGGCGCCAGTATCTTCCACACAGGTGTCTGGCCCTTCCGGCAAGCTGTTTCCTCCATCTGCCTGAGCATCAGCACCGCCAGGGCCAAGGCGGCGGTTGTAGGGCCACCTTGTCCTGCATCACTTTTGAAAGAAGAGAGATTGAAAGAACATTTGAAAAAGACCCACATAACATAGTTAAATAGTGATGGTGGGGCTCAGACAGAAGACCCGCTTTGTCTGGGGAGAAAGTGTGCTTAGAATGATAGTATAAATTTGTCTCCTTAGGCAGGGTGATGGTATGAAGGATCTTGAGTCAAGAAATTAACAAACAGGCTCGGTGCCTATAGTTCAGCCGCTAGAGTGCCAGCCACATATACTGGAGCTGGCGGGTTCAAACCCAGCCTGGGCCTGCCAAAACAATAATGACAGCTACAACCAAAAAATAGCCAGGCCTTGTGGTGGGCACCTGTAGTCCCAGCTACTTGGGAGGCTGAGGCAAGAGAATCACTTAAGCCCAAGAGTTTGAGGATGCTATGAGCTGTAAACCCACAGCACTCTACCGAGGGTAACATAGTGAGACTCTGTCTCAAAAAAAAAAAAAAAAAAAAGAGAATGTAACAAACAATAGTGAAGGGACTATAATTGGTCCTGTGTGCAAATTAAATAACTAGATAGAAATTCTTGACTCAATGTATAAAAAGCTTTTAAAAATCCCTTTGAATCCCTTTGATTGTGATTAGTAAGTGAATCTTTTAGAGAGAAACTCAGGATGTTTCACTATAGAAAGAGATTATATTCCCTTCACATAGAGAAAAACATAACAACAGAGACGCTAGAATGTGATAAGCTGGGAAATGAAGGAAGTACCATTCTAAGGGTAGACAGAGGAAATTCACACTTTAGCCTGACCTGAATTCACACTTCACCCTAACCCAAACCTTAACCGTATTTCTAAACCTAAAAGAGATCCTAAAATGTTCCTTTATTCTGGAAGACAAAAAGATAAACTTTTCTAACATCTTAGTCTTTAGAGGGACAATGTTAGTTTCAATTAAGTAAAAAAATGTACACGCATATATTCTGTCACTATCTTGAGGTTTCTTCTTTGAAGTGGCTATGAGATTATACTATTTTTTTCCTACAATTAGAAAGACATATATCATTAATCATTATTTTATCATGTGGTCATATGGTGACCCTAGTTTTAAATTTTGGTCTATGTCCTTTAATAAAAGGAGAAAAAAGGTAAATGACAGTGCAATCAAGAAAATTAAGTAAAAATTTGCTGATTCTTTTAATTACAGAGGTTAGTGGTTATAGATACCAATTCTCTCTTCCTAGACAGGTGCTTTGTATCCAGGAATAAATTGATTCATAGCATTGAAAATCTTCTGGTCCCAGTACCATGCAATTTTATCAAATGACATCTGAGAGTGTAACTGCTGCCCACAATAAATTTATAATTTATTCGAGGACACAAGACTCATATACATAAAGTAATTCACAATGACACATATTCAGGCATTATTGGTAGGCAGGTCCTACTTTCACTGCGTGTGCAGAGATCCAATGTTAAAAATTTTGTAGTAAGGTAAATTCTCAACTGGAAGTACGGATTCTGAGACTCTTTTTTTTTTCTTTTGGGTATATTTGTCTTATATAATAGTTAAAGAAAATGAAAGAAAATTGTTAAATTCAAATTTACCTAACATATACTCTGTATATGTTATGCATTCTTATAGTATATTATCTCGTTTAATCTGCAGTTTCAGCACAGCACATGTTCTTTATTTTTAGATAAAAAGTAGCTCAGAGAAGTTAGATAGTATGGCCAAAGTTATTTACCTACTAAGTGTCAATGCCGAAATCCAAAAATTGATTTTTCTTATTCTAACTTCCTTTTACTATCTATCTACAGTGGTCTGAATGTTTGTGTCCCCTCAAAATTCATGTGTGGAGACACAATCCCCACTGCAATGGTGTTGAGAAGTGAGGACAAAGTTGGAGCCTTGTAAGTGGGTTTAGTGCCCTTAAAAAAGAGGCCTCAGGAAGATTGTCCTGCCAGGTGAGGTCACGTGGAAGATGCCATCTATGAGGAACAGGCCTTCACTGATATTGAAACTGATGGGCCTTGATCTTCCCAGCCTCCAGAAGCGACAGAAATAATTTCTGATTATAAATTATTCAGTGTTAGGCCTGTTGTTACACAAGCCTGAAGAGACTGAGATGTTATCTCATAGCTTTCATCCACTGACTCTGTGGGTAAGTGATTGAGAATGGGTGAGAGCTCTTGACTTGGGACTGTCAATCCTTCAAGCTCTAAAATACAAAGCATAGAGAAGTGGGCACTCCTTGTTCAGGTATAATAAATTCTATTGTTCAGATGATTAAAGTTAAGAGCTGTTATGCTTAAGCTCTTAATTGAATGATACAACACCAAGTAAGGAAAAGGTCAGAGAGCATGTAGTTACTCTGGATTAGCATTAGGAGGAAGACTTCATAGGGGAATTTGGCTGATTTCTTGAAATTAATAATAACCTGATGAATAAATATCTTTGTTTTCCCTTCTTTCTTTCCTTGCCCCTTTTCTTCCTTTTGCTTTTTTCTATTTTCTGTATAACTATTATGTGTCATAGAATGCTCAGAGGGATTTCAAGTGTGATTTGCCTTCATATATAATAACTCATGTTGTCCCTGTAACAATCTTTTAGGGTAAGCACAGGTGCCACCTCCACTTTCTGATGAGGGAATGTGTAAACATTGTTTCCCCAAATCTTGCCTCCCATACTAATATAGGACCCTATCCTTATGTAAGTCCTATCAAGAATTGCTTGAACCAGTGTTTATGAACCAATGTGCAGCGAGCTGATTTTCCAGGGTCTAGTAGGGTTTCTTCTGGATGGTGTTCCATCTGCTGTGCTCCATTCAGGAGGCCTTTGCTGCTGTTCTCTGGGTCTCACACCACTAGCGTGCTACGTCCTGTCAGAGCCAGAACTGAACAAAGCTCTCTGGAACAGTCAGGAGAGACTACACTCTCCTTTCTACATAATGCTTTGAAGAATTCCAAATGTCTCACAAAATTTGAGGACTCAGTTTTTAGTCACAGCTGAATTTTAACATTCAACAGATGAGTTCACAGGCAGCACAGGTAAAAAGAAACACTTACCAACAACTGCTTTACTCTGACGAGACTGCTGTTAGTCAATCTCATCACTGGGCTTGTTTTCCCCAGGGATGAGCTTCTCAGCCCTTTTTGCAAACAGGTTCTCAGACATGCTTTGCATTTTTTTCTGAGTCTTAGTGGTGACAGATCAGGGTGGAACTTATGAATAAGAAGTAGGTCCAGAACTAAACTTTCTCAATTCCAGAACTAAAAATCTTTAATTTTTCAAAAATTGATTCACAGTCAGTATATTTGTTCACAAAGTGTATGTTGCCAAGATCAATTATTAATCACTGTTTTAAAAAATATACATATATACTTGAATCTGAAAGTCTGAAAGTAGGTCTAAAATATGCACATATCTATATATGTGTGTGTGCATGTATATATATTTCTTTTAATTTTTAATTCCAGGACAGGATATGGAGGCGTATATAGTGGGATCTCAGATGAGAACAACTTGACACAGAGATGTAAATTCATGTAAATGAATTCATTCCATGATAAGAAAAATAAGAGTTCCTGTATACAATAAATGGTCACTGCTGGTTAAGGAAATGGTAGAAGTTTGAAGGCCAGACAAAGAAATTTCCAAATCCCATCTCAATCTCTTTCTAATATTCCATTAAAGTGTTTTCAAGCCACGATGTATTTGTCGCTTTTGATGATATACAACTTATACTACTTTCCTCTTATTTCTCATGATTTCAATCACTTCATGCTTACAAATATGAAGAGTATTTCTGTATTAAATCAAATATTTCAAAAGATGAATTCCAGCAATTATTATTCTTTCAGGATAGAGGAATATATACACTGTGTTGGTGCTAGAACACAGTGGTTTACTCATAACATGTATATATCTTCTAGTAAGCATCTGCTGTACTCAGAACCCTAACACTGTCTTTTTCTGCAAAGAATAAAAGTTACACAAAGAAAATATTTTAGAGCTACTTTCAGATCCAAATTCAAAACCTTGGCTTGGACTAGGACTCCTTGGGACTTCATTAGAATTGCTGTAGAGGATTCAATGGGAAACTGAAAAGAGTTTCTGCATTCCTTCTGCAGCAGTGAGTCTACAGAATTCCAAATAATACCCCCGAGAAGCACTAAGCAACAAGTCATGATTTCTCACTTTCCTTTCTCATTTGTTTGAGAAGGTAGTTTTTCTTTCGTGAGAAAGGGTAAAAATGAGGTCATTATTATAGTCTCAGTTTTTGCTCCTGTCCAATATCTTGCTGACCTTAGATCTTAACTTTTCAGCAGTTTCCCTTTCTGATGGATAAAGAAATGTGCCCTTTGTAAATAAGATTAGTATCGAGAACTGGCATATTAACAGAAAGCATAGCAGGTTGCCAGATTTCCAAGTTAACCCGTGATTCACAAATCAACGTCTATGATTGTATCATACTATCAAAATCAGTGATAAGGTCCCCTCCACACTAAATGAAGAGTGGCCAGGGACAGAACTCGACTTTTCTTCCCCAAATTTATGGGGTTTACTATGCCATGTAAAGCTCTTTTAAAACATTGATTTTTCTAGATACGAGTTTCACATTCTTAGATAAACTATAGCATTTGGTATAGCAACCATATGTTTGGCTACTAATGTAGGACTTGGTTTTTAGAGATTGGTAGAATAAGATATATTACTTTAAAAATAAAACTTAAAATAGTAGTGGCTAATGATTACTTTTTTCCTTTCCAATAATTTTATGATTATTGGACAAAAACTTCCTGGTGTGATTAAAGATATTTTTATAAATAAAAGTAGGTTAGTTATAGTCTGTGATTTGAGGGAACGGCACCAAGTTCACCTTCCCAAGAACAGCCTCCCACCCATCTGTGAGGACTTCTGAAATTCCCTTTTTAAAGATTCATTAATTTGGGAGTTAAGGAGGGTATCCTGCAGATTTAGAGGTGGCAACATCGTTGTCTGAAAGAGGGGCAGGGGCTATGACCTGCAGATTCCTTAATACCTCTCTTTATTAGGTGTCCTGGGTTTTACTTTGCACTTCATTGTACAGCATGACATGAGGTAGATTAGTTTCTATATTAAGCCGCTAGATGCTTCAGGCAGGGAATAAGGATGTCATTAATAAAAGGAGATGAAATATACAATGAAGGGAGATTAAATGGAGCCAAACTTATAGAATAAATGTTAATAGGACAGACCAAAGTTAAGATTATGCACCTAGATATTTAGGCATTAGTTTGAGAATGTGGAATAACTAAGAGAGCCCCGTGGCCAGTGCTAGCACCGACCCAGGCAGACAAGGCTCCTGCTCTGGGTCCTCATGCTTTGGGAGGCCCCACTCTTCTGTTCCCTGACTGTTCTTCTGTTCTCCTCCAAGTACAAGGGTTTTCTGGATCTAAGGGAGGTAAGGGAAGCTGTAGCCTCAAGGCCACATGTGTTCCTCTAGATTCCCAAGTATGGCCCCTCAACTGAATCCAAACTTTCGTCAAAAGACCACACTCAAGGGTCCAGAAGGCCATATTTGGACCCAAGGCCAGAGGTTTCCCACCCTGATCCCTTCCCTGTAGTCATCCTTCTATCTGTTCACACATGTGTTCTAGATCTAAGTAGCGTTTACTTATGCTTCTCTTTAGACCCAGATGTTAGGGCAACCTGACCATGTTTGTCATAATATGGATAAGGCTAAAAATGAATATCGGTGTGACACTGGAGGTTATCAGAGAATGAAGGGGAAGGGATGCTGCTAATGTTTCTACTTAAGTTCCTAGGGCCTAGTCAGCTTAGACCTGGATTTGCTCCCATCAGTAAGAAAATTCACACAGAAAATATCAATGATGTGTATATGGAAGTGTGAAAAGCTCAGTTTTACAAATTTAGAATCCTGTTACAGGCACGTAGAGGAAAAAGAACACTCCCTACAGATAGCAGCCCCAGTAACATGGAAATCAGTAGATAAAAGAGATAGCAGGGTTGAGAGAGAATTTGATTTGGAAGAGGGATATTGGAACATGTTTATTAGGCATTTATTAAGAGAAATGAATGAATGGAGGGGGAAAGGAAAAATTATTATATATTAACATTACCAAAACATATGATTTGAGTTTACTGGATAATAAAATTTCCTCTTTATGCTGCAAATATCATTACATTTGGGGGGTAGCGTGCAGGGTTTCCTATGATGTACTACCACCCACATAGAATATTCTACATAAATAAATTTTAATTTACTACTCCTTAATGTGGGGCTGGTAATACTAATGCATCTAATATGGATAACAGTTGCTTTGATGTCCTAGGAAGGAACCTGTAACTTCGCAGATTACTACAAACTAAATCATATACCCCAAACTTCATATGTTGAAGGACTAAACCCCAATGATGTGTTGGCATTTGGAGATGGGCCTTTGGGAAGTGATTAGGTTTAGATAAGATCATGAGGGTAGATCCCTCATGTGGCATTAACATGCTTACAAGAAGACAGTTCACTGTCTCACTTTTTCGATCTTGCTGCCATGTATAAACACAGCAAGAATTAAGGTGACTGTTAAGTTGGGAAGAGAGCCTTTAGTAGAAAACAACTATGACCACACGGACACCCTGATCTTTGACATCCAGCCATGACATGTGAAAAATAAATTTCTGTTGTTCAAGTCAAGTCTATAGTGTATTGCTATGGCAGACGAAGACACAAATACAGACATAACATTGATCATGTGAGGCATAGGGATGAATGCATGCTAAGCCTTATAGAGCCTATGCTATAAATTATTTTCTTTAAAAAAAAAAAAGGCCTAGAAGTCACATATTTTTCTTTGACACACACACAAGCTTATATAACTGCATGCTAGAACACAGTAATATATTTGCCTTTCTGCACAATTAATTAGAGAGTCTATGGAAATACCATTTTTCTTCCTGGTCATTTTGGGCCCTAAGAAAACTATTTTCTCTACTATTGTAATCAATGTTTTCTAACTGAACACCGTTCAGAACACTGACTCTGATTTATGTACCAGGGACCCAGCAGACCATAGACTTGCATATTCACTTGAGCTCATTTATTTATCTTGCATGCATGGTTAATGGAGGGTAAGGAAGTTAGTCCTAACTATTTCAAGAACATGTACACACACAACTTGAAAGTAGCTTATTTCAAGTGGAAAATATTGGTCTCAATCAAAATAACTGTTGACAATACATCAGATGTGGCATGGGATACATTGCTTTATCCTCATGTTTGAGCAGGAGTACAGGCATAAACAATAGTAAAAACTGTGTATTTTTCAATAACATTAAAAACTATGATAAATGGTTGAATAATATATCAATATAGAATAGCATTTATTATGATGGTTTACATTCTTATCCTTATATCAAGCCAGTGATGTCATATTAAAGAGAGAAAAAATGATTTAAAATAGTTCTCAACCTGTATTGTTGACTGGAAGTAGATTTCCATTTTTCAAAGATGATTTAGAGTGGGTTATGCATTCTGGAATGGAATGAGAGTAGGGAGGAGATGATGTGATCAGAGTTCTTGATGCCCCACTTCTGTTAGGAGGCTGAGCTATGAGGCAGTCTTCTACTAAGTAGAAAGCATGTGAATAAAGAAGGACCATGCTGGCTAGTCCTAGTTCCTCTCTGGGAAAGCAATTGCTACCATTCAGAGCTGCAAGCAGCCTTTGCCTGTGTTACACTCTAGATAAACTTATTAGAATATGTTGGATCGTGACTTTCAGTCAGTACAAAATAGTGTAGACCCATTTTCTCCTGTTTTTGCTGTTAAGCACAACTATGAAGCATAGGAAACAACCAAAGGATTACTTTAAAAGATGTTAAAGCCAGCCACCTTGAGACCCTAGGCCAGAGGACCACAGCCGCAGAGCATTTTGCATACTCCCACCTGGCAGGGGACACTGCCGAAGACCTGGCATTTCTGCATACTCAAAATAGCAACTGAAGGTGCGCCAGGTGGGCTCATTTGTCCTCAGATCCAGTGGGAGTCCTTCTGACCACACCTGACACTGCTAGCAAGGAGAATTGATTGGGGCTCCTGCTGGAAAAATCAACCAGGCGGAGGCACAGATTTTTTTCCAGCCAGGCTTAAGATTTCTCTTTTCCACCACAGGATACTGAACTTGATATATAGAACCAGTGAAAGGCTTCCAGCAACAGAAGTTGTTGTGGTCTGGGAAGCTTCTCTTTCCTTATGGGATGATATTCTCTTCCTTAACACAGAGCCACTGGGGAGGGAGTGGATGGACCTAGCAAAACAGACCCAACAGGTGACATGGTATGGGAAACCTCTTTGTTTCCACTGGCCAAGACATTGAAGCAATTGGGGGCAACAAGTAAGGAGATTCTGCCTGACCCTTCCTCCAGTGGGAGACTCCCCTCAGCATAAGCAGAGATCAATAGGAACCCCAGCAAAACAAGATAAACAAAACAGACTAAAATAGTACCACAAAGGTTCTGAAAATTAAACTGCCATTGGAACTACAGCCCACAAAGTTAGACCAAGATACACATGCTGAAACTAAATGGGGTGACTGCTAAAATAAGAGATTTACATAGAATGAAGAGCCTCCTAAGTAGTAGAAAAATGTCCAGAATGCAATAAACAAAACAACCAGTATACCAACTTGAATGAGGAAAGAGAATGCCAACACCAAGTCGCTGGAATTATCTGACAAATAGTTAAGCAGCAATTATTAAAGTACTCTAACAAGCCATCAAAAATTCTCTTGAAATAAAAACAGCATAAAAATTCTCAACAAGATAAATTATAGCCTCGGCGCCTGTGGCTCAATGGGCTAAGGCGCCAGCCACATACACCTGAGCTGGCGGGTTCAAATCCAGCCCCGGCCCGCCAAACAACAATGACGGCTTCAACCAAAAAATGGCTGGAAGTTGTGGTGGGCGCCTGTAGTCCCAGCTACTTGGGAGGCGGAGGCAAGAGACTTGCTTGAGTCCAGGAATTGGAGGTTGCTGTGAGCTGTGATGCCACGTACTCTATCCAGGGTGACAGGCTGAGGCTCTGTCTCAAAAAAAAAAAAAGATAAATTATAAAACATTTCATGTGTACTTCTAGGATTGGAACATACAATAAAAGAAATTGAAAAAATCACTGAGTGGGTTCAATAGTATAAAGGAGTTAAGAGAGGTCATAAGTTGACTGGAAGTAGATTTCCATTTTTCAAAGATGATTTAGAGGACAATAAACAGAGGACAAAATAATAGAAGTCTGTAAATATAAACAACAGAAAAAAAATAGACAAGACAAATAAAAAACAGAGGTCATAGTGCTATGGCATAAAAGCAGAATATCCAACATTCATATTATCAGAATCCCAGAAGGAAAAAAAGAAACAGTGATTTTGAAATTTGAAGAGATATTGGTTGAAAAGTTCCTAAAATGTGGTAAAAGATACAAACCTACAGATACAAGAAGCTGAAAGAGGCCGGGTACAATGGTTGACACTTAGAATCCTAGCAGTCTAGGTAGATTACTTGAGCTCAAGAGTCCCAAGACTAGCCTGAATAAGAGCCAGACCCCATCTCCAGAAAATAGCTGTGCATCGTGATGGGCACCTGTAGTCCCACCTACTCTGGATGGCTGAGGCAAAAGGATTGCTGGAGCCCAAGAGTTGAGGTTGCTTTGAGCGTGATGCCACCATACTCTGCCCAGGGTGACAAAGTGAGACTCTGTCAAAAAAAAAAAAAAACAATCCGAAAGAACCCCAGACTGGTAAGCTCAAAGAAATGCATACCAAAAAATATCATAATTACATTTTTAAAAGTGTAGGTAATCATATAAAAACAGATTGTAAAGGAACCAAGGAGTAATGGCACATCATTTCCAGAGGCAACCCAAATTAGATGATAGTATATTTCTCATCTAAAACCATGGAGACCAGAGGAAGTGGCTCAATATTTTTCAAGTGGTAAAAGGAAAGAAACTTCAACCAAATTCTATATAAATTCTAACCAAATTCTGTATCCATCATATTTATAAATCTTTCCATTATAACTGGATCCATCATATCTATTTATCTTTCTATCACAGCAGGAATAAAGGTGAAATAAAAACATTTTCTCAAATGAAAGAAAACTAAAAGATCATTTACTAGCAGATCTTTCCTTCAAGATTATCTAATGGAAGTTTTTTTACAAAAAGGGAATGATAAAAAGGAGGAATCTTGGAGCATCAAGTTGGAAGAAGGAATAAGGGGAAGAGCAAAAATATGAATACAAAAGCTATGTATTTCCTAATGAGTTCTATAATTTACATTAAATGATGACAACAAAAATTCTTAAAATTATTTGACACTCAAGACAATGAAATTTGAAACTGGAAAGAAAAATGGAATTGAGATTTTCATACTTCATTTGAAGGCACAAGTTGTTGTGCATCAACTTGTGTATCAGTAAACTCTAATTAATTACATATTTACATAATTACATAATCTATGTCTTTATTTACATATCTATATCATTTATATCTGTATAATCTATTTTGTATCATCTCCACCTTATATGTCCATGTATAAATATAAAATGACATTTGTAGACACTTTGAATACTATGCAAAGAGGTACACTCAAATGCCATAAATAGATCAAGATGAGAACCATTGATATTCAAGTAACTACAGAAAAGCAAGGAAAGAGTGACAAAGGAAAGAGAACTAGAAAAACCAAATAGAAAATACATAATGAGATACAGGCTTAAGCACTAATATATTATCTTAAATGTAAATAGTTTAAATCTGTTAATAAAAGGCAGAGATTTCAGAAAGAAAAAAGTATAGCCTACCTTTGTGTTTTAAAAGAAACTTATTTCTAACTAAATGACATAGGTAGATTGAAAGTAAGAGGATATGTGAAGATATATTATGCAAAGTTGAATTTTAAGAAGCAGAAATGGCTATATCAATCCCCGGTAAAGCAGATTTTACAGAAAATAAAACTATGAGACACAAAGGGAGACGTTAGATAGTGATAAAGTAGTTACTCATAAGGAAAGACATATAATTCTAAATGTTTATAGAGCTCAAAACAAAGCTTCTAAATACTTGAAATGAAATTGATAGAGCTGAAGGAAGAAACATACAAAGCTACAATTATAGTTGGAAATTAAAAAAAAAATCCTCTCAGAAACTAATGGCAACACTATACGGAACATCAGAAAGGACATAGAATATCTGAACAATACAATTAGCTAACAGGATTAATGGACACGTAACACTCCACACAGCAACAGTAGAATGTATATTTTTATCAAACATCAATTCGCCAATATAAGCTGTAATGTTCTGTGCTGTAACACAAACCTCAAATATTTACCAGCTTTGAAATCATATAGTATTTTCTCTGTTCATAATGAAACCAAACTAGATATCAATAATAGAAAGACAATAAGAAAGTTTCTAACAGCATGAAAATTAAATAGAATGTTTCTAAATTACCCATGGATTAAAAAGGAAGTCTCAAAATAATTTTAAAAGTACATTTTGAATGTAAAAATCCAAAATGTACATTTTGGATTTGAATGTAAAAAACTCTGCAATATTTCAAATTTTATGAAACTCAGCTAAAGTGGTAAGGAAACAAAATGTATCATTGAATGTATTTTACCTAATAAAAAATGTATGAAACATTAGTTTCATACCTCAAGATATCTTAGTTTCTACCTCAAGAAACTAGAAAAAGATCAAAATAAGTTTAAAGCAAGAAGGAAGAGAATATAAAGAACATATATTTGGTGGATTAAAAAGAGAAATACATTAAGAAAATAAATGAAATAAAACCTGGTTTAAAAATATATCAATATAGTTGATTAACCTTTAGAAAGATTGCCATTAATGATAAGATGGGAAACATGCTCACCAATATAAGGAATAAAATAGGAGATCTTATTACAGGCTCCGAGACCTTAAAAAATTAATAAAAGAATACTCTGGAGAGCCTTAGACTTATGTATTTGACAACTTAGAAAAAATGAATCAACTAAAAAATCACAAGTAACAGCACTTAATGAAAATGAAATAGATAAACTCAATAGTCCCATACATAAAAAATAAAATGATTTCAAATCTCCTAAAAGAAAAGTCCTAGGTGGTATCATTGGGTAATTCTATAAACATTTAGAGAATAAATACCGTCATAACACAAACACTTCTGGTAAATAGAAGAGGCGAACACTTCCCAACTAATTTTATAAGACCAGTATTGTCCTGATATTAAAACCAGACAACAACAGTACTAAAAGGAACCTACTGACCAATATCTCTTATAAACATAGACACAAAAATCTTCAAGAAAGTATAGCAGGTGGAATCTAACATTTTATAAAAATAATTACAGACTATGACCAAATAGGATTTTTTCCATGTATAAAATGCTGACTCAACATTGCAAAATCAATCAATACAATCCATCATATTAACAAACTGTGAGACAAAAATCACATGGTCCTACCAGTGAATGCAGAAAAAAAAATGACAACATCCGGTGCCCATTTGTGATAAAAACTAGTAGCAATTAGGAATAGAGAAAAATTATGTAAAATTCATTAAGGGCTTTATAAAAAAACCTTATGGTTAACATGCTTAAAGGTAAAATAGTAAGAACATTCCCCCTAAACTTTAAAGAAAGCAAGAATATCTATTTATTCTTACTATTCCTACTCAACATAGTGCTGGAAGATCTAGCTGGTGAAATATTGCAAGAAAAAGAAATAAAAATAATACAGATTAGGAATAAATAAATAAAATTATATCCATTTATAGATGACATGATTGTTTACATAGCAAAATATAAGGAATCTACCAAAGTATTGCTAGAATAACTGAGTTCAGCATTGCCACAGGATATGGTTGCAATAAACACATAGACATCAAAATTTAAAATATAGTATTATTTACATTTATAAATAAAACCAATGAAATACTGAGGCCTAAATCTAACACAACATGTATAAGGCTAGTATGCTAAAAACTAAAAATTGCTGATATAGGATAATGAAGAATGGCTAAATAATTTGAGAGATGTACCATGTTCATGAATTAGAAGGTCCAAGATAGTAAAAATACCAATTATCCTTTAAGTTGTTATACAGGCTTAATATAATTTCTATCAAAATCCTGAAAAACGTTTTCGTAGGTATAAACAAGATTATTCTAAAATTTATGTGGAAAGACATAGGGCCTAGTGTAGCTAAATCATCTTGAAAAGAAGAACAAAATGGGAAGAACTACTCTACTAAATACTAAGGGTTATATAATGTGATGTTAGGGAAAGGGCACTAATATACACCAATGGAACAGGGTGCGGGGCATAGAAGTAGACCTGTACAGAAATGATCAAATGACTTTTTACACAGTGCAAAAGCAATTCAGTGAAAAAATATCACCTTTTCAACAAATGTTGCCCGGACGATTGACTATCTGTAGTCAGAAAAATTAATGTTCAATCAGTTCAAAATGTATTATATGATTATATTTCAATGAAAACATAAACCTATCAAACTTAAGAAAAGAGAAAAATATTTGGAATCTTGATCTAGGTGAGTTCTTAGACAATATACAAAAATATGATATTAAAAAAAGAAAAACTGACAAACTGATGTCATTAAAATTAAAAATTCCTCTTAGAAAACCTCATGTGAAGAGAATGAAAGACAAGTTGCAGATTCAGAGAAGATATCTGCAAACGATAGCTGATGAAAGACTGAAAGACGAAAGGTATCTGATGAAAGACTATCCCAGCCCATTTGTGCTGCTATAACAAAATACCTGATACTGGGTTATTTATAAATAATTGAAATTTATTTCCCATAGTTCTGGAGTCCGGCAAGTTCAAGATCAAGTTGCCAGCAGTTTTGTATCTGGTGAGGGCTGCCTTCTGCTTCCAAGAGTGTGGTTTGTCACTGTGGCCTCACATGGTAGAAGGAAAGAAGAAGGGAAAAATGGGCAAAAAGGGCTTCACTAGCCCCTTTTGTAGGACACTAATTCATTCATGATGGTGGGGCCCTTATGACTCAATTACTTCCCTAGTAGCCTTACCTCTTAATACTGCATAATGGGGACTAAGTTATAACATGAATTTTAGAGAGGACCCAGACATTCAAACAATAGCAACTAGTGTCTAAATTATATAAACAAATTCCAAAAGTCATCCGTAAAAGGCATAAACAACTCAATTTGAAAGTGGACAACATGTATGAACAGATATTACAATAAAGCAAATAACATAGATGGCAAATAACCATACCAAAAAATGTTCGGCACCCTTAGCCTTTATAATAATGCAAATTTAAACCTCAAAATGTTATTACTATAACATAATCATCAGAATGGCTAAAACAAAAGAATATGGGTAACACCAAGGCTGGCGAGGATATGAAGCAACTAGATCACTCAAATATTTCTGGTGGGAATGGGAAACGATCCATTCCCTCTGAAAAAAATTTGAAACTTTCTTTAAAAACTAAACATGACCTAGCAATTGCATTCCAGGGCATTTATTTCAGGAAAATGAAAAGTTATGGTCACAGAAAAACCTGTACTAACTTATGCATAACAGCCTTCTTAGTACTGGCAAAACCTGAAAACAGCCCAGATATCCTGCAGTGTGTGAATGGTCAGACGACTGGGGCACATGCTTATCAATGGATATACAGCAGTAAAAGCAGTCACTTAAATAAATCTCCAGGGAATGATGCAAAGAGAATTTTTAAAAAGACCATCCCAAAAGATTAAAAGCTACATGATTCCTTTTATATAATGAATGTAAACAACAACATGTTAGAAATGAAGGGCATGTTAATGGATTCCAGGAGTTAGGTTTGAAAGTGGCAGAAAGGAAACAGACATGGTTATAAAACGGCAATGCAAGGGATATCCTTTATGCTGGGAAAACTGTTCCGTATCTTGACTGTGGTAGGTACAGACACACATGAACCTACAGGTGATAAAGTGTGCAGAACTTAATAATACACCCCCAGGAATGAGTACAAGTTGATCTGGGAAAATCAGAGTAAGATTGGTGGATAGTATCAATGTTGACATCCCGCTTGTGATACCATACTGTAGTTTTGCACAATGTTTTCTATGGGGAAATTAAGCAAAGTGTAGATAGGATGGCTCTATAGTATTTCTTACAAATACATGTGAATCTGTAATTAATGAAAACAGTTGCCAATTAAAAAATAATACCCAGATAATAAAAGTTTTCCCTTAGGACAGAGCCTAACATTCTCCAGCACAGACATGTGTCCTTTCCCTTAGCCTATAGTTACTAATATAATGGCATTTCCCTGTATGTATACGAAAAAGAAAACTATAAATACAAGCAAGAAAAACGACTAATTTTTCTCCATCTAGCTACTATATTGTCTTGCTTTTTATAAGTCACGGGCAAATTCTTAACATTTAGAAAGCTTACATTGCTGGCATTTCCAAACCACCTAAAAAGTTCATTTATAGTAGTTTCCCACATTTTAAACTGTACAGAGTGTAATATAGTGCCGCACTAAAGCCCAGGATTCGAGTCCAGGATCTGCCACTTACTGGATGTCTGATATTTACCAAGGTAGCCCATTTTCTTTATTTCTGGAGAGGGAGAAAGATCCAGAACTTCCTCCCAGAGTTTTCTGTTTAAACACCATACGTCATACCTTGGCAGATAGAAATTTCTGCATGCGTTTTAGCTACTGTTACAGCTCCAGGTGTACCAATTTAGATGGCTTTCTAGAGTTCGGGATAAACTTTAGTCTGCTAAGAGTTTTAATCCTCTGTTCTTTCAGTATTTTGATCTTAAGATAATAGCAATATATTAATATTGTGGTGAGGCATGGCTATTATTCTGTGCTCATCCTTTTCAGGTCCTAGAAACATCGTTACTTCATCTTTTAACAGAGAAGCATTTTGAAAATTCTTCCCTTTGTTTTTTTTCTAATTGCAGTTTGGAATTTATATTGTATAATGGTCCTTTAGGATTCACCTGACACCTTATTATTATAATAGGAACACTGTGTTTTATATTTATGGTTTACCTAGTAGTGTTTTCTTACACAGATTTTTTGTAAATATTCCTTTCTTTCAGATTGCTGAACTACTCTGGCTAGCAGTTTCCAGCAGTTTCTATCCTGTTGCTAGAACAGGTTCGGACATATTTTTCTGCAATTGAAAAAGTCCTTCCCGCCTTTTATTTTGCTTATTTCTGGATCCAGAGCTCTTCTAGAAGAGAGTGGAGATAGTCAAATAGACACAATTTTAATATTAGATAAAATGGAATATTGTTGTACTTTTCCCCACTTTTATTTTATTTTTGGATAAAATTATTTGTTTTCTTTTGGGTAGATATCCAGTAATGGGATTGGTGGATAGAATGGTAGTTCTATTTTAATTTTTTTAATTTTAATTTTTGTTATTTCAAAGTATTATGGGTGTAGAAACGTTTTTGATTATATGGATCATTAACTCTTGAGTAAGGGTTAAAAGTATGTCTGTCCCCCAGATAATGTTCACTGTACTATTAGGTAGGTTTCCACCCATCCTTCCTGCCCCCCTGCTTGATTTTGCTTGACTTTACTTCCCTCTATGCATACCTGTGTAATCATCAGTTAGCTCCAGTTTAATACTGAGTACATGTGGTATTTGTTTTTCCATTCTTTAGATACATCAGATATAGGTCTCTAGTTACAACCAAATTGTTGTAAAGTTACTTTTTCTCTTTATGGCTGAATAGTATTCCATGGTATGCATATATCACCTCTTTTTTTTTTTTTTGAAACAGTCTCATCACGTTGCCCTTGGTAGAGCGCCATGGTGTCACAGCTCACAGCAACCTCCAACTCTTGGGCTTAAGCAATTCTGTTGCCTCAGCCTCCCAAGTAGCTGGGACTACAGGCGCCTACCACAATGCCTGGATATTTTTTGTTGCAGTTGTCATTGTTGTTTCCCTGGCCCAGGCTGGGTTTGAATCTGCCGGCCTGGGTGTATATGGATGGCACCGAAACCACTGTGCTACGGACACGCAGCCATATCGCATTTTGTTAATCCATTCATAAATTGATGAGCATTTAGGTTGATTCCATATCTTTGCAATTGTGAATTATGCTGTAATAAACATTGGGTTGTAGATATCATTTCGATACAGTAACATCTTTGCATTCCTTTCTCTCTGTATCTACAACACCATCTACTATTCTTTGGATATTTTAATAAAAGCCATTCTGACTGGGATAAGGTGATATGCCACTGAAGTTTTGATTTGCATTTGCCTGATGATTAGTGATGCTGAACATTTTTTCATATGTTTATTGGACATTTGTCTATCTTCTTTGAAGAAGCTTCTGTTAATGTCTTTTGCCTACTTTTTAATGGAATAGTTTGAATTTGTGTTCTTGCTGATTCACTTGTGTTCTTTGTAGACTCTGGTTATCAGTTCTTTGTTGAATATATAGCTTGTGAGTATTTTCTTCCACTCTGTAAGTTGTCTATTTACTTTCTTAATTATTTCCTTGGCAGTGCAGAATCTTTCAATTTAATCAAATCCTATTTATTTATTTATTTTTGTTGTTGTTGTGGTTGCCATTCTTCATAAATTCTATGCCTAAGCTGCTATCTAGAAGAGTTTTTCCAAACTTTTCTTATAGAATTCTTATGCGATCATACCTATCATTTAAGTCCCGGGAAAAAGTTGAAAGCATTCCCACTAAGAACTGGAACGAGACCAGGATGCCCAGTGTCACCACTTGTATTCGACGTAGCACTGGGAAGTTAGTTCCAACTGGAGCATGGAGGCAAGAGAAAGAAATTAAGGGTTTCCAACTAAGGAAAGAGGAGGTCAAAGTATGGCCTTTTGCAGATACTATCTAGATATCTAGAAAACCTTAAAGATTCCTCCAAGAGACTCCAAGAATTGATAAATAAATTTGGCAAAGTCTTAGGTAAAATCCACATATACATTTCTGTGTATCAATAACCGTCAAACTGAGAGACAAATCAAAGATGCAATACCATTCAGAATAACTAAAAGAAAATGTAATACCTAGGGATATTGTTAACCAAGTAGGTGAAAGAATCTTTTGCACAGAGAATTGTGAAACACTGTGGAAAGATATCACAGATGTTACAAACAAGTGAAAAAGCAGTAGGTTCACCATTATTGAAATGTCCATACAACCCCAAATAATCTACAGATTCATTGTAATCTGCAACAAAATACCAAATCGTTCTTCACAGATTTAAGAAAAATAATTCTACACTTCATGTGGAACCAGAAAAGAGCCTGAATAGCCAAAGCAACCTTAAGCAAAAAGAATCAATCTGGAGGCATTAGATTATCAGACTTTAAACTCTACCACAAGGCTAGAGTGATGAAAACAGTAAGTATTGGCACTAAAATAGAGACATAGATCAATAAAACAGAATAGAAAACCCAGATACAAAACCATCCACATAGAGCCAGCTGATCTTTGACAAAGCAGATAACAATATTCCCTGGGGAAAAGAACACCTGTTCAATAAATGGTGCTAGGAAAATTAGACAGCTGCATGCCGGAAAATGAAACAAGATGTTTTCCCTTTTAATGTATGCCTTTTCTACAGCAACCCACCAATGGCTATTATCAAAAATATATAATATTATTTTCAGGCTATTTTGAACTATATCATTATTATTATTATTATTATTATTATTATTATTATTATTATTATTTTGCAGTTTTTGGCCAGGGTTGGGTTTGAACTCGCCACCTCTAGCATATGGGGCCAGTGCCCTACTCCTTTGAGCCACAGGCACCGCCCTGAACTATATCATTACTGATGATGATTAAAACATGCACACATCGTAGTAGTCACTCCCCAACCTAGAAACAGGATTTCATTCATTATAGTAAGATTTAGTAGATATATTAAATATAATGAAACACTTTAAAATAGTTTCAGTTTTATTTCTCATACGCAAATGTTTATGGGGAAGTTTATATAAAATATCATATAAAATATTATTTATCTATTTACATAATTATCCATTGTGCTGTTCATTGTTTGAATGCAAACTGTTTCTAGAGCATTATATTTGCCAAACAGAATTATTTAGAAAGGCTTTCATACAACCACTTGTTGATGGCCTAATATGTATATTCTCTGGGTTTAGTGAAGATAATGAATTTATTGTGCAAGAAGTTTAAGTAACTTGCCTAACCATATATTGCTTACATTCATGCATACAGAAAGTGATAGACTTAGGACTAAAAGTTTGTGCTTTTATTAGTTATACTATTATTTTTACTATATGCATTATTTATCAGAACATTTTTGGCATTGTTATTTCAAAAGTAAACTAATTCAAATTGCTTCAGTTATCTCAAATTCCAAATAAATTCCTGAATTTTTTAAAAAATTGTATTTGTTCAGAGAAAGGAGCCATGATTATTTTCCCTTTCATACTTGTAATTGTTTTGGTGGGAATTTTTATAGAAGACATACTTATGATAATTTTTGTTTTGTCAGTTTTTGGCTGAGGATGGGTTTGAACCTGCCACCTTCACTATAGGGGCCTGGCGCCCTACTCCTTTGAGCCACAGGTGCAACCCACTTACGATAATTTTTTTATCACAAAGAAAAACATATGAGTTGTAGAAAATTTATATTTACTTTCTTCCTTTATAGACACATTGCTTATAGACTTCCCCAGAGCATGGACGAGGCTTTTGAGCCTAGCATATTAGGCAGTAAATATTTTAGGCATGTGCACGTTGTGCAGTGAGGGAAAGCCAGTTGGAGTCTGCCTTTGTCTCCGTGCCACACCCTCCATTCTCACAAATACATTAGATGACCTTAAAGTTGGTCTCATCCAGTGGTGCTCCTGGGTATCACCCCACCTCCTCATTTTAATTAAAAGCTTGGCAGGGGTTTAAATGCAGACTCTGTACTCTTGGTTGTATGTAATCTTGACTGGAATTAAAATGAAAGAAAATGTTTTTTGAGATTCGTACAAATTTTATCTTATCCTCCCTAATCCAATACCACCAGCCAGTAGTCAATATGTTTTAAATCTAAGGAAACTCATATATTGCTACATTTAACTTTACATGTTAGCATTATTTCATTCTCAAAGAACACATTTCCTCCATAAGGTCAGTAACCTGAGATATCCTGAATTACTGGTTGTTTTTTGTTGTTGTTGTTGTTGATCTGTGGCATATTTTTGTATTTTCGTATCATAATAAAAAGCTTTTTTTCCCCTTAGACTGCTTAATTCTTTCTTTTATTTTTTTTAATCACGTGAGTTAATTTTTATGTCCAAGTACAAGGATAATGAAATATATTTTCCATGCAAAATAACATATACATTAAATAACATACAGTGGTAACAATGCAGTGTAGGTTTCCTGGGAAGCAGACTCTGTGATAGAATTGTACATGCAGGAAGGGTATTTATCGGGCAGTGCTGTCCCCACGAGGACCAGTGAGAGTGGAAGAATGAAACAGGCAAACAGAGCGAGAAGTTGAACTCTATCAAAGTCCCGACAAACGTCTCAGTTGGTCCCTGGAGGAACCGCTGAGGTTGGGAAAGCCCCTCAAAGATGTCTTGAATTGAGGCAATGGCCAGTCTTTGGATATCTGCTTAACTCTTTCTTTTAAAATCACAAGTATTCTGTGTTTTAAGATATGTGTCATAAAAATTCTATTAGTCACCTTCCGCTTTGCTATAAGTCAAATAATAACATTTTTAGAAGTCGGAAAATAATTGTAGTTTAGTAATTCTCCATGAGGATATAAAAATCGAAGGGCATATGACAGTCTTGTTTTGGCCCTGCTCAGAAATTCTCATAACTTAAATGTTGTTCAGTGAACCAAAATATAAGCTCTCAAATTAAGATGAAAACTGATGTCTTTACCTATTTTTTTTCCTACTTATAAAAAAGTCACTGTGGTTTTTTTTTTCTTCAGAAAATAATAGAAGTATAAAGAAAAATATTTCAAAGAAATCATGCTAAAAATAATGTGATATTCTGCATGGCAGAGTTTTCAGTAAAAGTCAAACGTCATCAATTTCAATTATATCTCAACAAATATAATTTTGAAGAGAATATTTTGCTTCTAATATAAAGATAAGTATCCTTAGCCTGTAAACCCTTTATGTGCATTATAGAAAATGACAACATCCCCCTCTGCTCATTTGACTTCCAATCTGTGATGTCAGCCATTAACAATTATCATTTTACCATTAGACTGACTTAAACTAAATTATACTGAGAATAATTTAATATGCAGGGTATTACAAGTTCAGTGCAGAATAAATTGTATTAGTAAAGAACTATTATAAATTGAAGAATTAATGTGAACATATCAGTTTGAAACTATTTTTATTAAAATAGTTTATTTTCATTAAGAAAAAATATAGAATAATATAATACAATGCATGATAATTCAATCATAATGACATAAAAAGAGTAATGACATAGAAGAGTCCTTTTTGTTTGTTTGTTTGTTTTGCTTTTTAAACAAAAAGTCTTTAGTTAGCTTTACCTTCACTGGAGGTTTAGGTGGCACAAGTTTATCCATAGTTTAAATCCTGTAGCTTCTTTATCATGTAGAAAATTAGATTTTTATAGGTAATCTAGATTTCCAAATTTTGGTAATCTTGAGTCTTGGTTGATCTGTAAATTTAGATTATTGAAATGTACCTTTTTCTTAATCCATTTAGGTCCTAGAATCCTTTTACTGATTGTTCCTTGAATGCTCCATGGTCTCTGTCCCTTTCTGGGGGAGGTTTATATGGTCTGATCTTTCTGAAGATCCCCCACATCAACCCTCTCCTTGTAATGCTCTCTTTCCCATCTCAGTGTTCACAACACCATTTTGCTATGCTGTTCTTGTGTGTGTGTTTAACTTCTAGACTGAGCTATATATATTATGCCAATGTCATAAGAACTGGCATATTAACAACTCCATAAATATTAGTAGAAATGAATGCAAGTTAGAAATAAATATTTTAGAATGTTACTGAACCTATTCATTTTTTTCCACAAAGCTCATTGAAAACTCCCATTGAGAACTTTATACACACACACACACACACACACACACACAGAGAAATAATTTAACCACTAATTATTGATAATCATCCTTTTAGGTGATAGGCAAGGAGCCAAGTTCTTTGTATATAGTATGGGAGAGAAAAGCATCAAGAATTCTAAACTAAACTTCTCCTTTCATCAATGAATAGATTAGTGGGTAATAATATCAATATTATTAATTAATTAATATGCCCTCTCCAACCCTATTCTCATAATCTAATCCCTTAAAAGCACACCTGCACTTGTAAGGTTAATGGCAAAATAAAATCATTATGATATCAGAAACATACAAATAAAATATTTTGGGGATAATTATATGTGTGGACAATATTTTCTTGTCCTATAGTAATATAAAAAACTGTACCCTCTCCTTACATGATTAATAATGAATGTTATATATAACATACATATTTATGATGAAGTGCTGACATATAGTCTCAAAGAATTTAGAAGAGGGTCACAGCAGACTGAAGAACAGATCCTGCTTACATATCTCTACATAAGAGAGCCACTCTTGTCTATGTTTTTTCTGTTTCTTTTATGTTTCTTGTTTCTGTATAGATTTCCGATCCTCACAGTTATTATCCTATATCAGGTTCTAAATCTTTAGAAATTGGTTGATCCTTTTTTTGGTCAATTTAAAAAATTTTGAGTGTATACAAAAATGAAGCTGTTGACCCACAACTCGTAGTTAGAACTGACTTTTCTATTCTAATGATAGATTGTTGTTGCTCTCACTACACACTCTTCACTGTTTTGATCAGCGGCATATCAACACACACAAATGCACATACATAGTAGCTGTCCATGTAAATTATATAACCCCAGAACAAAGTGACATGTGTAAACCCACGGGCTATAAGAGGTTACGATCTGGTTTGGGTTTACATAGCGGAGCACGCTAACCAGGAAAACTAAATAACTCCTACTCAGGTCATAGATATCCCTCAAGAAAAAAACTGATAAATTAGTTACTGATTCCTACATGTTTACGGTAATGTTTAACACTATACAATCTCACAGAGTTGTATCAGTAATGAATATTAACAATCATGCAATTATCAAGAAATAGAAGAAAGGCATTACTCATTATCATTTTCCTTCAGTCTTGCTTAAAGGAAAAGCAACCTCTGTGGTTGATTAATATATTGTTTTCTCTGCAAACTTGATTGTCTCAGTGAAAGGACAATAAAAACAGCGTGTTATCCTTTCTTATGGCTGAGGAGAACTCCGTCGTATACATATGCCATGTTTCATTAATCCACTCATGAACTGATGGGCACTTGGGTTGATTCCACGTCTTTGCAATTGTGTATTGCACTGCTATATACATTTGAGTACAGGCATTTTTTTTTTTTGATAAAATGACTTCTTTTCTCTGGAGTAGATACATGTGTACTCAGTAGTGAGATTTCTGGATCAAATGTTATATCTACTTTTAGTGCTTTGAGGAATGAATGCTTTTTGTAACAATGTAACTGGGGACCATTCTCCTAAGTGAAGTATCTCAAGAATGGAAAAACAAACACCAGACGTCCTTATTATTAAACTGGAACTAACTGATGAGATGAACACACATGTGCAGAGAGAGACGCACAACTCCGTGGAAATCAAGCAGCCAGGAGGGAGGAGGAGGGTGGGGAACATGATGTGGACTTGCACACCATGAGGGGATGGGCACATCTATAACCGATGACAAAAGTGATCCATGTAACTATCCAAAAATATTTGTACTCCCTTAAATTTTTGAAATAATAACTTAAAAAAACCCAGCATGCTAACATGAGCAAAGCCTAAGAGTCCTGGAATGTAGCATACTTGCTATTCAATGCATGCATGAGTGTCTTATACAAAGAGTGTGGACAACCCTCACTTTTTATGTGAGGTCTCTGCTATAAGGAAGAGTATCTTCTAATCTCCAATAGGGTCTGTCAGATGATGGTGCAGAACATGAAGTTACAGAAGTCCAGATTTGACTTCACGGTTAACCACATCCTAGTGCTTTCAGAGTGACAGTAGGTTTATGCTCTTCCTAGAGATATTTTAGGCAACAGTTAAAAAATGAAAAAAAAAAAACCCAAAAAACCCAGAAGAACATAGGATGAATGTACTACAAATGTAACAAATGTCACGCATGGTTTTCCAAATGGATTTTTCATAGAGCATGAAATTATATGAAAGCTGCCTTCAAATTGTTTGAAATTATTATTTGAGCTCAGATGCCAACTCAACAGATTATACTTTGAAAAAATAATTACTTGTATCTTCCTTGTTTTGGAACCGATAATTGTGATTCAAGATTTCACAAAGGGGACTTATGGGAGATGAAATGGAGCCTCTAAATTGTAAACTCAGAGAATATCTACCAAAAACAAACCAAAATTTAAAAAGAATGCTCCTGATATATTTTTATGTAATCTAAGAGATCCAAAATCCCCCCCATGAGTCAGTTTCCTGCTTATTTGGCAATCAATCTCGGTGGTACTGGTTTCCATTTATAAAAATAAGCAAATAGAAGTAGCTATAATAATTTTCTTTTAAAAATCATCAAAATGATAGTCATTGTATTCAGAATTGAAAGCACCCTACAGACAGTAGACTTTGCAGGCAGTCAAACACCACTAATTCTAACTAGCAGCACCATGACTACTATCTCATAGAAAACGTTGACAAATTATAACAATGATTAAGAAAGCACTTTCTCATTTTTCTCCCCAGTAAAATTATTGGAAAATTGCTTATCATGACATTATCTCTCCTTTCAATTGTGTATGTGATAGAGGTGGTGAGGGGAGGTCAAGGAGAGGAAAGGAGGTAGATTTAATATCCTGGGCCAATTCTTCAAACATATCTTCAAACTGTGCTATGTGTCACCATCCGTTTTCCTCTTGAATGATAATCAAGTCAAAACGGGAGAGGCTGCAAGAAGGAAATCATACGTTTGGTCATTTCAATTTAAAATCAAGCTAACTTAGTAAAGAAAGTTTAAGTGACTATTCAAACATAATGTGTATCCAGAGGGATCGGTCACTCTTTGGAGATTGGGGATTTTTGGTTTTGTTTTCAAATTTGATATTTAACATAACACTTTCACAAATGAGGCATACAATATATATTTACCACAAATCTTTAAGTATATTACATCGCTCTTTTATGGACGAATGGTAGTTTATAGGTTTCAGAATGCATAGAAGTCATTTAGAAAATGTTTTTATTTTCTTTTCCTTAAAGTTACTATCTTTTCTACATGCTCTTTACTTTGTGTTATTCTCTTCCTAACCCTCATTCCAATTTATAGCTTATCCTTGTATGTATTCTTGCTGAAGCATTCTACCTAAAGAAAATAATAGAAACATCTTAAATAAATCTCTATTCTTTCCCTGCATGAAAAAAATGGGGAGGAGGTAAGGGTTAATGAGGGTGTCTGTTAGGGGATGGATTACTTAAATTACAACATTTTTCTCTTTTTCTGCATCACAATTATGATATTATCTTGCATTGCAATTTGTTCTACTTAGGAACTCATGGTTTTTATGTCTAAAATGACATTAAATTTTAAGCGCCACTGAGCAACATTTTTATCTTCTGTCAACATTTTGAGGAGGCTGAGAAGGTGTGATTTGTACTTGCCCACCTCCAATTCACTGAGTTAAGAATGGCACTGTCAGAAAAAAAAAGGGAAAATATTGGAAAGGATCTTTTCTTCTGTGTTTTCCCAGAGACTCACAGTTCCTAGCATTTTAAACAAAACAATTATTGTTCACTATGGAGTCTCAGGATCTGTCTCCTCCTTTCAGCAGGGATCAGGTTCAAGTAAATGTATTAAGTAGTGTCTGATTCCCTAAGACAGTAGCTTATGGAATTCCTTCTTGAACTTCTGTAATAGACAATGAAAGGTGACTATTCATTGGACTAGGCAGGACTTGGAGAACTGGGAAAATAGCCAGGATTCATCTGATCCCATTTTCATTCTAGTATCATAATTTTCTCATATTAATAAAAGAGCAGAGCTCCCATTTGGAGTAACCATTAAGGAGATGAAGAGAGCCCACAGAGTTCCCTGGTAAGCTTCCCTTTTCACCCAAGTAGATTTAATTGGTTCTCAAACCCCTATGGAGTTTGACCTGTTTCCTAATGCTGATCAAACAAAGTTTTAATTTTGTTTGATAAATGAAAGGCCTATCTTGGGTCAGTACTGATGTAGCAATTAAAAGTAACTCTGCTTAAATAAATGATTTTAAAAGATTCTGCATTTGTCTAAGTCTATCTGGGGACCTTATTTTATGTCTTTGCTTGATATTAAGATGAGCTTTACTGATGAACTCAGCTTTGTGTTTTCTCTTTAATATGTTATCGCTAAAAAACTTTTTAAGTTGAATGGCTTTTTAATGCTTTTATTACTAGATTGTGTTAAAACACATTTTATTTGCCTCACAGCAGGCATTTTTGTTCACTCCTTTATATACTTTAATATGAGTCCTCACTCTTCATCACATTGACATGAATTTGAATGACTTTCGCAGTAATAACAATTAGTCGAGCTGATCCAGACTATTTTCCAGTTTATGAGGCACCTGCACATTTTCCAGAGTGGAATGGTCTGTATGGCATGGTTTTTGAAGAAATGCTGTGTAGGTATATGTCCCAAATAATTTGACCCACCAGGGTACCAGCAATTCCACCCAAAGTGAGACATTCTTTTGTTTTTCAGGTGTTATTCAAATGTAAAATCCCTGTTTAAAATAATATATCTCTGGGAGGTATAGTACCTTGAGCTTCCACACATTAATGCTTTAAAAGACAGAGTGACAGTTGTCTATGGAATAGTCGTAATAGACTATAGAAGGTAAAATCCAAGGGAGAAAGACAGTGGTCGGTTACATAAGGATTGAAGAGGAGAAATAGGAAACCACCAAGGGCATGCTGCCGTGTATAATTCTGCCCTCCACAAACTCTGTATTCTCTTCTCATCCTCTTGCAACAAAAGGAAAAAAAATTCATGTGCAAACTCTCTAGTTGAGTCAGAATATGTGCATGCATGTATGTATGTGTGAGAATGTGTGCAGTGAATCTCTTTCTACATGTAGCCTTGTAGGGCTATACAAGCTGCTAGTAGCTTAGTTTACTACTTATTGTTGCAGGCATAATTTATTTATTGGTGTCAATTTTTGAACAACCATTTGTCAGAAAAATCACTAAGAATGTTCAAATTTAAAAGATATGGGATAACCATATTTCCACTACTATGGATTCTTCAAGAATAAAATTTTATTGGCTACTTATTATGTCATTATATGAATACGCAACAATTCATTTAATCACACTTTTGTTGTTATAATTATTAATTACATACATTTCATAGTTATAGAATTATATGTGTACTCATATATGTTATAATATTTTTAGTATTAACTTTTAGAAGAGAACTAAGAAAAAAGATTTTAGTTTTGAATCAAACTATTTGATCAAAAGAAAAAAAAAACAACGTTTAATATTCTTGCCAGATGGCTCTCCAAGAAGGCTGTCATGATGTTCCATTTCTACCAACAGTGTACAAAGTAGAAGTCTCACAATATTTAAAATGCTTTCTGAAAATTAATAGGGAAAATAATGTCTCATTGCCACTTGAGTTTGCAGCACTTTTGTGTTAATAGCATTCAAATATGTTTACATGTTCCTTAAACATGTGTTTTATTTGAATATATTAATTCTTAAATTTGCCTTTTTTAATAGTACTTTTTAACTTTTTGCTTTGAGATGATGACAGAGTCATATGGAGTTTTAAAAAATAATAGAGTCGCATACTCTTTAGTCATGTTTTTCCAATGGAAACATTTCAAAACCATGGTCAATATCACAGCCAAACTATTGACATTAATGCAGTGAAGATTCAAGACATTTTTATCGTCACAGTGATTCCTAGTATCATTTTATAACCACACTCATCTCCCTCTTGCCCCCACTGTCTTATTAATCTCTGGCAGCCACTATTCTTCTTTGTAATTTGTCATTTCAAAGGTTTCATGTTAAAGTTTTGAGATTGGTCTTTTCACTCACAGCTCTCAGATGATTCATCCAGATTTTTGCTGGTATCTATAGGTTTTCCTTGTATTGCTCAGTGGGACTCTATACTATGAATCACCACAATTTAACAGTTTACCTGTTGCAGGTCATCCGTTTTTTCTCCAGTTTGGGGCTATTCGAAATAAAAGCCCCATATACCTGTATTTATGTGAAAGTAAAGCTTCATTTCTCTAGGGTACGTGATAGTGGGGAGTTACTGATTATACAGTAGTTGCATGTCTAGTTTTTAAGAAACTGGTAAATTGTTTTCTGGAATGGCTATTTGCACTCCTACCAGCATGTATAAGGAGGGATTCAGTTTGTCCCCTGTTTTTCTAGCTTTTGATGTTGTTATAAGATTTTACTTTAGGAATCCTATAGGTGTACAGAGATAGCTCATTATAGTTTTAATTGCATTTTTCTAATTTTTAAATTGTTGAACATTGTTTCATGTGCTTACTTTCTGTTTACACCTCACCTTTGCTGCAATTTTTGGTGTGTCGCAAGTCCATTTTCTAATTGGATTGCTTATTTGGTTTTACTAAGTTTTTGAAAGTTCTTATATTTTTTCAGTAAGAGTTTGTAGCTTGTCTTTTCATCCACTTAATAGGATCTTTTAATGAGTAGTTATTTTAATTTTGAGGAATTGTAGTTTATCAATTTTTCCTTTTATGAGATTATCCTTTTGGTATCCTGCCTGATAACTTTTTGCTTGCCTTTACATCTTGAAGCTTTCCTTCTGTGTTCTTATCTTAAAGTTTTATAGTTATAAATTTTACAATTAAGTATATTTTGATCATTGATTTTGAGATAATTTTTACATAAGGCATCTATGTAGTAAGTCTTCAAATTGAATGGATTGCTTCCTCCCAATTTATTCTTCTTTTACAAAATTCCTTTTAGTTATCCTAGATTTTTTGCCTTTCTACATAAATTTTAGAGTAAGCTTATCTATATTTATAAAAATTGATTTTGGTATTCTGATAGAAGTTGTGTTAAAACTGTGGAGCAAGCTTTGAAAGAATCAACATCTTTAATACGTTGAAACTTCTAATCTATGAACATTATATGTCTCCCAATATATTTTGGTTTTCTTTACTTTCTTTCATCATCATTTTGTAGAAATTATGATAGGAATTCATACATGCTTTGTTGGATTTATCCCTAAATAATTCATTTGTTCAGACTGATGATAAATGGTAAGGTATTTTTAAATTTTGGCGTCCATGCGTTTATTGCTAGTATGTCGAGATAGAGTTAATTTCTCTATACTTATTACTTGTTTTTTGAAACTATGTGTAATTAACTTATTAATTTATCACAAGTTTTTTTATAGGTTCACTGTGATTATCCATATAGACAAAGCTGTTATCTGCAAAGGAACATCATTTATTTCTTCTAACCTGTATGCTTTTTATATTCTTCTCCTGCGTGATTGCATAGGTTAGAACTTCCAGGACTATGTAAAGTAAGTGTAGTGAGAGCAGATGTTATGGTGTGTTTCTGATCTTAGGAGGAAAGAGTTTAGTCTTCAGCATTAATGATAATATTAGCTGTGGTTCTTTGCAGATGCTTTTCATCAGCATGAGAAAGTTTCCCTCTATTGTTATTTCCTAGATTTTAAAATCATGAATTTGTGTTGCCTTTTGTCAAATGCATTTTCTACATAAATTGGCACAATCATGTAATTTTTTCTTCTTTAGCCTGATAATGGATGGCATTGATTGATTTTTAAATATTGAACCAACTTTTCATACTTGGAATAAACCCACTTGGTATTGGTATATTATTCCTTTATATATTGCTGGATTTTATTAGCTAATATTTTGCTGGGATATTTGCATTTATATTCATGAAGGGTATTGATCTCTCTTGTTTTTATTATATTATCTTTGTCTGCTTTTAAAATGAGAGTAATACCAGTTTCATAAAACTAATTAAGATGTTTTCTTTCCTTCTTTTTTCTGGAAGTGAGTCCTCTCCCACAGAGGACTTGTAATAAAGAGTTCTTGTAATAAATCAAAAACACCCATGTGTAAATTTTTGAATACTCATCTCTAGATGAATCAGAATGTGTGCTTGTATATGTGTGTTTTTAATTGAGCCTGTTTCTGGACATGGCCTTTTAGGGTTATATAATAAACAGCTAATAGCTTGAACTACTTTTAAAATCTCTTAAAAACAGGGGAATTATTATATGCAAATTCTTACTACACAACTAGGAAGAAAGGTGACATTGTATTATTAAATTTCAGTAATAGAGGATTACTTAATAAGAAGTTCTATGGCTCTTTTAAATCAAATCACTCCACCGAAATGTGCAGATTACCTTGAAATTCTCTATCTGGACAGAATTAGGACAGGATAAAGCAATAATCCATAAGGGCTAACGTTTGCCTGATTTTGCCTACAGTTCACACTGAAATTTTTACAGCAGTAGTCGGTAGGGTCCAAAAACCAAAATTCATATGTTCAAACATCTGGATTAACATTTATATCTTAGAAATTTATGCAAGACAATGAAATGAGTAGTCGATGCTGAGTGAAGCACCACTCTGTAATGTGAACAATGAACACTATAATACTCAATGCAGTTGCTTCAAAGTTATTACAAAAAAAAAGTACTACAAATACACCTATAATTCCTATAGTAATTTCCAGTTTCTTCCTAGTTAAGAAATTGATGAAAACCGTTAGACTACTGTGGACTTAGCTTTAATCCAAACGGGATTTCTGTCTTGCATTAGTCAGGTTCTTCTCATATTTTGCAAACACCTCACAGTACAGTCCCCATTTCTTGTTTTGTTCTGAGATTTTTTTTTTTGTTTGATTGGATTAGAATTTTTATTTGTTATTTTTCATGGAACTGTTTATGAAAATGTCCTATATCCTTGTCAGAATCACTTACTATTTACTAAGTCTTTATCTCATATAACAATATGTTGAAGATGTTTGTATTCTAACATGTTTTTAAAAAAAAACTGCCTATAGTACATGTTACATAACACTATTTTTCTAAAACATTACGTAGTCAGCTCAGCACCTATAGCTCAAGTGGCTAAAGTACCAGCCATATGCATCAGAGCTGGTAGGTTCGAATCCAGCCCGGGCCTTCCAAACAATGATGACGGCTACAACGAAAAAGTAGCCGGGCAGGCATTGTGGTGGGCGCCTGTAGTCCCAGCTACTTGGGAGGCGGAAGCAGGAGAATCGCTTGAGCCCAGGAGTTGGAGTTTGCTGTGAGCTGTGATGCCACAGCACTCTACCCAGGGTGACAGCTTGAGGTTCTGTCTTAAAAATAAGAAACAAAAAAACAAGAAAGAAACAAACAAACATTATATAGTCATTATCAAAAAAAATATTTTTAAAAGGTGAATACTGTCCTTTAGCACTGAGTTAGACATTGGGAACATAAAATGAAAATAAAGAATCTTTCTTGTCTGCATAAAATAAAAATTTCTAGGTTATACCAGTGGACATTTTTCTGGTGAAAAGACTCAAAAGATTTTATTTTTAGAAGATTTATTTCTCAAATTCATATGGGGTCTGGAGAATACAACGCAGGGTAGTGAAGAGTAAAATTTTTAATGTAAAATTTTGATAAGCATTAGAAAAACCTTCGAAAGTATATTCCCACCAGCCCGATATCCTAGCTGTAACATTTATCAGTTCTACCTCAATAAATTTAATCAAATAGAAAGAAGGTTACAGTGCTTCAGAAAAAATAAAGGACTTATTGGCAGCAACTATTTGTATAAAAATGATTACTATGAAAATCTCCAGTTTTGACTTAAAATAGATGATTTTTTAAACAAAATTTATTGTAATTGAGATTGGAAAAATTATAAATATGATTCTTTAAGAAATAAAGTGAGTCTTTTTCTTTTCCTTTTTTTTTTTTTGACACAGAGTCTTACTCATTTGCCTTGGGGTTGGAGTACCATGGCACGATAGCTCGCAGCAGCCTTCAACTCTTGGGCTTAAGCAATCCTCTTGTCTCAGTCTCACAAGTAGCTAGAACGAGAGGCACCCACCACAATGCCTGGCTAATTTTTCTATTTTTAGTAGAGATGGGGTCTTGCTCTTGCTTAGGCTGGTCTCGAACTTCTGAATTCAAGTGATCCACCACCTTTGGCTTCCAAGAGTGCTAGGATTACAGGTATGATTAATTTTTACTTCTTAAAAATTCACTTAATTTCTCAGGCCAGGCCCAGTGACCTATATCTTTTTATATATTTAGCTGTCTGGAATTACTAAATTAATTCCAGATAGCTAAATATATAAAAAATAAATAAACAAATAATGAATACATCAATAAATAAGGTCATCAGCAATGTGGTGAAACAATACTGACTTGGGAAATTGACATATTAATTTGTTTTTCATAAATTTCATTTTCTACAATTCCTTTGAATAAGTTTGCAACTTGTCACAAAGACACATAGACGTATCTGAGGAATTAAGTGACTAGTGAGCCAAAATGGAAAAGGTAAGTAATAGTTAACTCGGCCAAACAGTAGGAAGGAAAGCCCTGCAATGACCTATGGGCATGGAATAGGGCAAATTTATTTATTTATTTATTTATTTTTGAGACAGAGCCTCAAGCTGTCACCCTAGAGAGAGTGCCGTGGCATCACAGCTCACAGCAACCTCCAATTCCTGGGCTCAAGCGAGTCTCTTGCCTCCGCCTCCCAAGTAGCTGGGACTACAGGCACCCGCCACAAC
>CAUYRH010012609.1:0-34616 GCA_963574655.1 Perodicticus potto | reverse complement strand
AGCAGCAAATACCCAGAGTTTAGTTTTCCAGGATGGCGTCCAGGGGGAATCCTGATTTTCCAGGGAATGTGAGTCTTTTCCAGCTAGGCTCAGGAGGTTGGTAATTTATCTAGGTCTTGGGATTGACTGCGAAACAAGATCTTCAGAAAGACCTGGGGAGACAGACTTCCACTGAGGACCTTCGAAGGCTGGGCATGGGTTGGGGGAGGGTTTGTATTTGGGCACTGTTTTGCCCAATGGCCTGATTTGCTGCACTTGAAACACGGTCCCGGGGGAGATCTCATTCTTTTGGAGTGCCCAAAAGAGTTGCGAGGAACAGCCGGGTTTTGTCTAATGGTGGAAGACAATAACTGGTGTTCAGAGAGACGCTGCTGCTTAGAAGTGTCTTCTCGGTTACTAAAAACTTTAAAAGCCAGGTCAATGAGATCTCCTTGGGGGGTCTGAGGGCCCTGGGGGAATTTTTGGAGTTTTTTCCGGATATCGGGGGCAGACTGAGAGATAAAATGCACGTTAACAATGAGTTTGCCTTCAGGGCTCTCTGGGGATAGGGTAGTATATTGGTGGAGAGCTTCATTAAGACGGGCTAAAAACTGGGCAGGATTTTCATCGCGCTTCTGGGTTATTTCTTTTAATTTACCATAATTGATGGCCTTATGGGCTGCTTTTTTGAGTCCTTCTAAGAGGCACCGTACCATGTGGTTACGGAGGCAGACTCGAGCAGCCTCACTTTCATTATTCCAATTGGGATCCTCCCGGGGAACGGCTCTTGCCCCTTCTGGTAGTGTTTGGTCTATCCTACGGAGGTCTTCTGCATGAATCTGGGCCTGAGCCCAGACCTGCTCTCTTTCCTCCAAAGTTAGCGTGGAGGTCAGGATGAAATATAAATCATGCCAGGTGAGATCATATGATTGGGTTAGACATCTAAATTCTTGTGAGTATTTTCTGGGATCTGTAGAGAAGGAACCTAATCTTCGCCTTACGTGGGACAGGTCTGAGGGAGAAAAGGGGACGGGAACCCTCACAAAGTCGTCTGTTCCAACACCCTCCCCGAGGGAGTATAGAGGTTGTGGTGCTCTGGAAACGGGAGACCCAAAGGTGCGCCTGGACCTAGTATTGGGTGAGGAAATTGAGTCCGCCATGTTTCTTTTCTCTCCTGGTTCCGCCATCTTTCCTTTCTCTACCACCTGCGGCACAAGGCAGGTGGGGGGTTGTGGAGAGATGGGGGACAGGGTGGAATTCTGTGGGTAGGAATGAGGTTGAGGGAGGAGAGGCTGTGGGGGTGCAGAAGTGGGTAGGTTGTCCACCCGGTTAGAAGAAGGTAATTGAGGTTGAGATCGACCACGGGCAGCTGATTTCACCTGCAGAAGGACGAGCTGAGAGGGTTCACAAGACAAACACAGGGAAGGAATGCTTCGGAGGATGAAAAAAGCCTGCACGTAGGGGATCTCCGAGCTTTTGCCTAATCTCCGACAGTAATTAATGAGATCAGTGAGGATCGAGAGGTCAAATGTGCCATTTTCTGGCCACTGCGAGCCATTGTCCAGTTTGTACAAAGGCCAAGCACTATTACAGAAAAAGATGAGGCGTTTAGGTTTAAGGTAAGGGTCGAGTCGAAGAGGCTTGAGGTTGGTTAAAACACAATTTAGAGGTGAAGAATGGGGAATCCGAGACTGAGCATTCCCCATATCAGAAACTAAGGGTAAATAAATTAAAATAAATGAGGTTAAAGTGAGATAAAGAGAGCCTGTACGTGGCTGGGGCTGGGATCAGGGAAGTACTAGGCCTCCTCGTGTGAAACCAGCTGGGGGGCGGGAAATGGAGGAGAAAGGAAGTGGCTGAGGGCTAGGATCAGGCAGATTAGGTCTTCACGTGTGACCTTGAACAATCTGGAAAAGAAAAAATGGAGGAGGAGGACAATAGTGGCTCTGTCACTCTTCTTCTTCAATAACGTTCTAAAAGAAAAAAGAAATACAACAGCAAATATGAACTGCAAGGTAACTTATCTATAATAACCAAAACAATTTGCCTTTTCTGAGCCAATTGTTCCGAAAGAATTGTCAAGTATTGTTTTACTAAAATAGTACACCTGACTGCCCTTATTATATATATGGTAATAAATCAATCCTGGTTTTCTAGGTTTACTCAGTTCAAGGAATAATAATCACAGTCATTGTTAAAATTAAGGTAAAGTTTAGGGAGGGTGGATAAGGTCGACACTCCTCCAATATAACAACACCGTCTCTGCCCCCTCCCCACCCTTAAAGTATCTACAAATGACTTGGAAGGTTTGTTTAAAATACAGAGTTCTGATCACAAACCCATAGTTACACCAGCAGAAACTCTCTGATGCTCAGGAATATTCCTTTTATGGCAAAATCCGCCGGTGACCCTAATGCTTATAGAGCCAGTGCACCTACCCTTATATAAGATTTTTTGTGGCACTCTATTGTACCTATAATTTCTGATACATCTTCCAGCTTTCTTGCTTTCAGTCTACTTTTCAAGCATAGATTAACCTTTGGTGCTACCATAGAAGGGGGTTAGTCCTAGACAAAAGTATCTTCTATGTCACTCAATTGGGCTCATTGGAAGTTATAAAGGAATAATAGTAAAAAGAAGATACAGGCCAGGCCTGTGTCTAACATCTGTAATCCCAGCACTCTGGAAGCAGGAGGAGGAAGGAACTCTCAAGCTCAGGAGTTTGAGACCAGCCTAAGTAAGAGTGACACCCTGTCTCTACTAAAAATAAAAAAAGTTAGCCAAGTGTTGTGACAGGTGCCTGTGGTCCCAGCTCCTAAGGACACTGAGGCAGGAGGATTGCTTGAGTCCACAAGTTTAACATTTAAGTTTAAGCTTGGCTGATGCCACAGCACTCTAGCCTGAGCAACAGAGTAAGACTCTGCCTCCAAAAATAAAACAAATACAAACAGGAAGAAAAAAAAAAAAAAACATACGTTGTTGGGCCTTACCACTAGCCAAGTGTTTCTCTCGGGAACCTATTCTGTGGAACAGGTAGGGAGAAGGGGTTTGAAGGAGGAAGAAGCTGATTGTGACAGTAGAGAATTTAATGAGTTCAGGTTACAAGTTCTCACTATTTTTAGACACCCCCCCAAACATCATGAAATCAACTTACACTAAGGTCCCTCCACTTTGCTTTTCACTACTGCCTTCCTCTACTGCTTCACAACCATAATACAAACTCAATCATCTAGAACAGGTGACACTTCACTACTTAGTGAAAAACATTTTTAGGGGTACAAGAAGGGGTATATAAAGCTCTATGATAAGAAAATAACCCACTTTTAAAAATTGGACAGAATACTTGCATAGATATTTCACCAAAGAAGATATGTGATAGCATATAAACACATGAAAAGATCCTCAACATCATTAATCATTAGGGACGTGCAAATTAAAAATCACAATGAGATACCATTATATCCCTGTAAGAATGGCTAAAATAAAAAATACTGAATTATTAATATTTAGTGTGAACAAGAATGCAGAGCAACTGAAACTTTCATATATTGCTGGTGGGAATTCACAATGGTACAGCTACTCTGAAAAACAATAAATACAAACATAACACTTAAAAAATATTCACTTATAACTTGACCCAGCAATCCCATTACAGGTATTTACCTTGGAGAGATGAAGCTTAAGTTCATATAAAAGCCCGTATATTCATAGTAGCATTATTTGTAGTCACCCAAATCTGAAACAACCCAAATATTCAATAAGTGAATGAATAAACATGCATGATAGTAACCAAAAGGATAGATGCAACAACATGAGTGGATCTCAACACCATTATACTAAGCAAAAAGAACCAGTTTCAAAAGGTTATATGCTATACGATTCCATTCATATGGCATTGTTTAAAGGACAAAATTATAAGAACAGACACAGATCAGTTTGACAAAGATCAAGGGTAGGGAGACTGTCTAATTGCACTAAGGAGTAGGAAAAAGAAAATTTTGAGAGTGTTAGAATTGTTCTATTTCCTGTTAGTGGTGGTTACAAAAATCTACTCATGTATTAAAATTTGAAAGTCAATTTTACTATATGTAACTTATAATAAAAACAAGAGTAGGCAATTTGAAGCTACTGATGTTTTACTAACTATATCAAATATATACATTGATTTTATATAGTGTAAGACTATATATAATAAACTAAAAGACAATTTTCTAAAAACTAAAACGGGGAAAAGGCATCATAGGAACAAATACAATCATGTAATTAGTCCCATTTGCCCCTTAAAGACAAAGGGTCTGTTTCCATTGGTTTAACGTGTCTTCCTGATTTTGAAGGTTATAAAAAGTTCTAACACTAGTATTGCTGACTCAGATGTGTTCATAAAATGAAGACTACAGACTTGTGAAAATTATCTCTAAAAACTGAATTAAGTCTTTTCTAAGTTAATGAAATCTATTGCATTGTCAATCTAATTAACTATTTAGAGACCTAACATTAAGATGGTCCTAAAAACCCCTTACTCAAAAAAATGGCCAAATTAGGGGCATTCTATAGACATGGCCTAGGATTAAAGAAAAACTGTTCTGCCAAATAGTGTCTCCAATTTTTTCATATATATAAGGGTGTGATTTTTTTTTTGTTCCTATAATAATGACTTCAATTTCTGAAAGTAACTGAACATTGTGATTATTTAAAAGGGTTTCCAAGCAACCATATGAATTCTTCCCAAACCAGAGCATGAAAATATTTGTAGTGAATCCAGTTTGAATAACGTGGTGGCCTTGTTTCTGCACTTAGCAAAGATGGTTTCATCAATCACAAGAAATGACAATTCTGACAGAAAGAAAATAAGATGTAAATTAGCTAGAGGAAAGAATAGAGCAGTGACTATTCCATTTGGAATAAGGAAGGCTTAGGAAAGAAAATTGTCATGCAGGAGTTATGATCCCATTGCAGTTTCATCACCTAATTTCCAATTGACTTGCAGCCTTCCTTTCAATTATGAAATCTGCATTATTTGACTTGTTAAAACTGGCCTAGAGGGGAGAGAATCATTTGGCAAAGGCTTAAAGGGAGCAGCCCTTTAAGAATCTGGCACTTCTCTCCAACACAGTATTGTCCAATAGAAATATAATATGAGCCACATCCGTAATTTTAAAGGTAAGTGGGATGAATTTAAATAATATTTTTATTTAATCTAATGTATCCAAATAGTATTATTTCAACATTTAATCAACCTTAAAATTATTTATGAGATTTTACATTTTTTTATATTAAGTCTGCAAAACCCAGTGTCCATTTCACACTCATGGTACATCTCAATTAATGGTAGCCACATGTCAAACAATCAATGGCCACATGTAACTATGGCTACATATTAAACAGTGCAGTTCTGTAGAATTTTTATATCCAGGGAAAAGGGAAGGCAGGATCATTTGTTTTACTCAGTCTTTGGAACTAAGACTAAATATTTGCAAAAGAAGAAAGATTGGAAGAAAGTTGACCAAACTGACTTCCTTGGAGAAAATGATAAAATATAAGATTGGGCTTTAGTACAATTGATGTTATCATTTAACTGTATTAAGGGTCACAACAAATTTCAGTCCATATGTTATGGTTCCTTTGAGAATAACCTAGAAATTCCCTTGTCGTAAATATGAAGTCATTCTTGATTACACCCATCTTTCTATACATCAATTGGTCACTTGACCTTTGTCACATTACCTTGTCTTTATTCTCTGCCCTGCCCCATTCATGGCAGGTGGTGAGGTACAGTGGAAAGAAAAAGGGTAACCAACTGCTCCTCCAGGCTCAGTCTCAACTAATGTCACTTGTCCTCATTGTTCCCATCCTGCCATTGAAAGTACCCACCCATAAAGACAGTCAATGGGACAGTAGCAGGACACACATAACAGGAACCCAGAATTAACAGCACTGATGGGCATTTCCTGGCCTTTCAAGCTGACCCAATCTATGGCCCTAAGCTTCTACCTATGATTCACTGCCGAATCCTCCACAACACCTCTGTGTCTAGCTATTTCCATTGCTGTGATTTATCTGTAGGAGTAGCCTCCCCCTTGGTGCTGAACATTGCATGCTCAGACTTGCTCTTTCTGTCACATCATCATTCTCTGCAGCTACTTCAATTTGCCAACCTCGCATTTCTTCCTGTTGGAGGTTCTACCTATCAACTTCTACACTACCAATATTAAAACTTACCCCTTCGTTTGTAAAATTGGGATTAATAATATTTACTCTCCAAGATTATTATGGGGATCGGTGAGACAATGCATGAGGAAATGCTTTGTACAGAGGTAAGTGTTAGATGTTAAGTTTTTGCTTGGTACTTACTTATACTCATGGCTTTATACTCATAACAATCTAAAAACCACCAATACTGCAGATGCAGCACCTACATTCCTAAAATTTTTACCTAATGCCCTTGAATTCGAGTATAGATTTCTATTTATTTAATTATTATATAGAGAATTTTAAATAGTCCAACAGGTAGAAAGAAAATGGCAAGCAAGATTATTGAACTCAAGAACATCACATATGACTCTCGTACTTGGAGATTTCTCATTTTCAAATATTATAACTTCCATAGCCTTCCTTGATCAAGTTTATATTCTGTAGTTAATACTTTAGATGGTAAACATAATTGAAAATGTGAAAATTATACTTTTATTTTTGGGGAAGCTTTGGAGCAAACTGCACAACAGTCTACATTGCAAATAAATTAGTTTCTTCTATAATTTCCAGAGATAGAAATGCCACCAACCACATATTATTTGGGTGGTGAGAAAAGAGTTTTTTTTTTTGTTTGTTATGTTTTTTTAATAAATTACCTCACCAAATGAAAACTATCAAAGGCCAGACTTAGAATTTGCCATCGTGGTATTCCCATGCCAACTGAAATCCTACAAATCTAGACAAAGATTGCCTGTCCTTCTAATACTGTAAGACTTGAAAGAAGAAACTATTTCAACTTTCTTTTAGAAGCAACTGATTCAGATACCAGCAGAGGAATTAAACATCAACTTAACTCATGGGGATTCCTAAGCTCATCATATTTTACTAGACAAAGGTATAAAGAGACTTACTGGCTTCCTGTAATTTGTATACAAGAAGCATGTGGGGACTTTGAGCTTGGTTCAAAAGTAGAAAGGAATGAACTATTCTTAAGGGCAAAGCTTAGACTGGGAACACTAATTCAGCTGTGAGGACTGCTGGGCTAGCGAACACATGAATCACCAACCGTGGCACAACAGACTGTGGCTCAACCTAGACTGGTACCCCTTGCCAAAGGGGTCTGCTCAAGTATGTCGCCAAGGTGAAGCAGGTAGTCAAGTTGAATTAGTCAGATTCGGGCAGAAGAAAATTCATTCTAGATGGTTCAAATAAAGAGACTTTAATTAAGATCTACTTATAAAAGCAGAATTAAGGGAGCAAGCAAAGGGCATTGAGTCACCCAGACACTAGCAACAGGAGGAAGCCATTACTGTTCTTAGATCTCAGAAAAAGCCAGAGCCTTGGGGAGAGGCCTCTCGGTGACAGTTCCAGGCTAGGAGAGATGCTGCTTCTGCCAGAGCAGACCATCAAGCAGGGAGCTCCTACCCTCGGATCTAATGCCACAGCCTCCCATTGGCCTAAACCAGGAACAGTAACAAATAGTTTTGCTTTGTGGGCCATACTGTCTGGGTTACAACTACTCAACTCTGCTACTGTAGTGTGAAAACAGTCATAGACGGAAACAAATAATCACGGCAGTGGGCTGGCCTAACTATGGGCCTATAGGCCAAAATCTAACCTAAAGGAAGCCCAGGTAAGGCAGTCTGCCAGAGTCAGCCTCTTGTGGCACAGAATAGGTCAGAGATCTGGGGCGAGGGGAAAGGCGCAAACGGTGAATAACCAGCGTACAACAGCAACAACTCAGTTTTCACATTGGATCCGAAGAGCAATGTCCACTGCCCATGGTAGAGGAAGTAGATCTAGGAGGAGCTGGGCCTGGAACAAAGCCCTCAGTCAAGGGAACTGAAGCTCAGAACAGTGGGCTCCGAGTCAGAATAAAATTCTTAGTTCCAGTCGACTCAGTCACCTACTTGATGCCTGCATGAGGCAACTGACAAGAAATCTGCTGCTAAGTGAGGCTGAGGGTGCTTAGAGCTCATGCCAGGCTAATGCTTCCATCTTCCCACCAGTTATTAATCTTTGGGATTCAGAAATGAGAAGTCAGAATTCCCGGGTATTGTCAGGAATTCTCCAAATCACAAGCTATTCTTAAAATGCTTTCAACATCCCTCATATTCTTTATTCATTATTGCTGATGTCTGAAAAAAGGTATTTCATAAATAAGAAATGTTTTATAATATTTACAAAGGCCTGTAGCTGACAGCAGACATTCAAACTGGAAATGCCAGTAAACCTTACTGGGTGGCATTCAAATAACATTTGTATCTCCTAGCAAGCTTACCAACATGACATAAAATCACATCAAAATTGCCAATTTAGGCTCGGTGCCTGTGGCTCAAGCGGCTAAAGCACCAGCCACATACACCTGAGCTGGCAAGTTCGCATCCAGCCTGGGCCGCCAAACAACAATGACGGCTGCAACCAAAACATGGCTGGGGCATTGTGGCAGGTGCCTGTAGTCCCAGCTACTTGGGAGGCGGAGGCAGGAGACTCGATTGAGCCCAGGAATTGGAGATTGCTGTGAGCTGTGATGCCACGGCACTCTCTCCAGGGTGACAGCTTTTCTGTCTCAAAAAAAAAAAAAAAAAAAAGAAGAAGAAAATGGTTAAGATGGTAAATTGTATGTGTATTTTACTGCAATAAAAATATTAGAAAGTCATGATGGCTATTAAGGGATATTAAGGATTTAATTCAACACCCATTAAATTCTGGGAGTAAAGATAGTTAAGACATAGTGATAATTCCCAAGAAGCTCACAGTCAAGTATAAAAGACAGACTTGGAAACAAATAATTATATTGTAATGTGAGAAGTGTTATAAGAGGAAAGAGAACTTAATTTTGTTAAGAGTCAGGAGAAATTTCACAGGACAGGTGATGCCTGAGCTGAGTTTTGTGATTCCTACTTTCCAATCCAAGAAGGTGATGAGGAAGAGCATTCCAAGGTTAGGGAGTAGCATATGTATAGGGTCCAAAAGTCGATAAATCAGAGCCTGAAATCTGAGGAGGCAGCCGATAAGGCTAGAATGGTCTACCAAGGCAGGACTCAAAAGAGATTTGTTCTTTACATAGGAAAGAGACATTAAAGAATTTTAAACGCAAAATTTATGTTTTACAGAGAGAATTCTGTTTGTGATGTGAAGAATAGATTGGTATAAGAATACAGTGGGGGCAGGTGAGAGTGAAAGCCTAACTTACATAGTAGGGGACTTGAGAGAAGAGAGAATAGATTTGAGTGCGAATTGAGGTGTTAAAGCTGTTGAATCTGGTGATTCCACATAGAAGCAAATGTTTGACTTACAGATACTCTTCTGTTGGCCTTAAGGTCTATGGTTCTGTTAGCTAGGATAGGGAAGAACTGGAACAAGAGCAGGTTTCAGTGGATTGAGAAGGGAGAGAAGGGGACAGGAGGTGATGGCGAACCAAGATTGTTTTATTCAGTTTGAGGCCCCTTCACAAATTCTTTGAGATAACCTTGTAGAGGTTACTTCATTCCTTAAAACTCTCATTTGATACCAGCAACAGAGACAGAATAATGAGCTGTGTTTTAGCTTTATTTGGAGAAATTCAGATGGATTCAGAAAAAAGCAATAATATCGTGTGAATTGAGGTCTTGATGCAACTGTTATTTTCTGATTTAGAAGAGAAACTTGAAAATGAATTTAATTGTAGTTAATTTTAGGTTTCTAGTGTGTATATCTTCCATAATCTTTGTATTCTTGTACTTCCTTTTGATGAATGTGGATATCAGGGTTTTAAATTTTTTAGTTTTTGTCCTTATGTCAACTATTGACAGAACCCACATTAAAATGTGTCAGTAGTGGTTTTCTAATAACTTTAACTGTATGATGTACTTCATAAAAAGTTCTTGTTTTTATTCAGTATGTGTTAGTGGATTAATGTCCCCTATTTTAATGATAGGGTGAAAAATTGTAACAGAAAAAGATCCAGATTGGAGGTTAAGATCTTTTTGCCTCGAAGATTCTGAAATATTTATGTGTTGGTAGAGAGATTACTTCTATATATACATACATATATATTTATTTTGTTTTTCTGGATTAATGCTGCTAAGAGGCACAATAAGAGTTGTTTACCAGTTACTTTATTCTCAAGATTGATGAGTAGCAAAACCTCCTAATCCAATTCAGCTGAAAACATTAGTAAGGTGAAAGTTACCCTGCATCGTAGTTTCCAGCTTTTTCAAGAATGGTAGTCAAGCTGTTGTGTATTCTTGCAGAAATGATTTTACCTTGAATATCTTTTTTGAGAAAATATGCAAAGACTAAAAACTACTTTGAATTCTGTAACCGTTTTAAATTTATTTAGTCACAACAGTATTTATCTGTGTTATCTTTGAAAAGTAGTTCCAGATAATCCTGGGTACCACATGGATTTTCATATCCTTTCCGAATACTAGGAAGTCCCCTGGGGTTGGCACGAGGGATTGGGAACTACTGTTCTGGAGGATGTCTTGAGAATGTGCTTACTTGTGGGTGTCCAAATTTGGGATTCAGTAGTAGACTAAGACAGTATCCTTATAGGTAATACCCCACTCCACCTGCATCTGGCAAGGTAATTAGCCTTTCAGACTTTTTGGTATGAACTATATATATTATATTCATGGTACATTTAGGCATTTTTTCCCTTTATAAAATAGTTCACGTTTAAAAAAATTGTAGTAATTGGGTCTTTCCTCTCTTCAGAAATATGTCTGTTATAGGAGGTGAGGAAGATCCATTTGATTCTTCTGAAATAGTTCTAGATTTTGGGTGTATGGAATTTTGGTGGTTTATGCTTCATTTTTATCTTTTAATGGTGTTACTTAATGGTATTTTTCCTGTTCTCAAATAAAAGTGTATGTTCACCACCTAGAGATAACCATTGTTAACATGTTGATATATAAGGTGTCCATAAAATTCGTGTGCAGTTCAGAATAATACAACTATTTAAATTGCACACAAACTTTGTATTTCTCTTCCTTAGAAAAGCTAATTGAGATCACACTTTTTTGTTTTTTTGGTTTTTTTTTTTGAGACAGAGTCTGACTTTGTTGCCCTTGGTAGAGTGCTTTGGCATTGTAGTGCACAGCGACTTCAAACTCTTGAGCTCAAGTGATTCTCTAGCCTCAGCCTCTCAAGTAGCTGGCACTTCAGGCACCTGCCACAATGCCTCGCTATTTTTAGAGACAGAGTCTTGCTCTTGCTCAGGCTGGTGTCAAACTCCTGAGTTCAGGCAGTCTGCCCACGTTGGCCTCCCAGAGTAGAGAACATAACTTTTTAAAAAAATCATGCAAATGATGATAGTATAATTTTTATGTCATTAAAAAATCTTTGTCGGGTGGCACCTGTGGCTCAGTGAGTAGGGCGCCGGACCCATATGCCAAAGGTGGCGGGTTCAAACCCAGCTCCAGTCAAAAACTGCAAAAAAAAAACTTTGTAAGATTTTTTTAAATGACAAAAAAAATTGTATGGTTTTATAATTTAATATTTTCCTAATGTCATAGCACCATGGCTGATAATTGAGGAGCACTGAAGGATTGATGATATAACTATTGGACTCTGATACATGTATATAATATAACGTGTTAATCTAGGGCTGTCATTTATCTTTGAAGTTAATCACTGTTCTAGTTAATTTTTAGTTACTTTGTTTGCTCCATCCTATGTTTCTTTTTCTCAAATTAATTTGGTTCTTGGTGTATTGTTACAGCTTTAAGTTTTGTTTTTCTTTCTAAAATCTTTACTAATTCAGATTTAAATGCTAACATTCAGGATAAAGATGGCGACAGAGCAGTTCACCATGCAGCTTTTGGAGATGAAGGTGCTGTTATAGAAGTGCTCCACCGAGGCAGTGCTGACTTGAATGCCCGCAATAAGCGCCGACAGACGCCGCTTCATATTGCTGTCAATAAAGGTCATCTTCAAGTTGTGAAGACTTTATTGGACTTTGGCTGTCATCCTAGTCTCCAGGTAAAACCTTTAAAGAAATATATTCTGCAGGTACTGCTAGGATCTCATTAAAGGGGTAAGCATTCCTTTATCAATTCTTTTATTAATTATTATTATTAATATTTTTTAAGAGACGGAGTCTCACTTTGTCGCCCTTGGTAGAGTGCCGTGGCATCACAGCTAACAGCAACCTCCAGCTTTTGGTCTTTCGGCAATTCTCTTGCCTCAGCCTCCCAAGTAGTTAGAACTACAGGCGCCTGCCACAGCGCTCGGATATATTAATTATTTTTTAGAGATAGGGTCTCACTCTATCACCCAGGGTAGAATGCAGTGGCATGATCCTAGCTCATTACAGCCTAAACTTCTGGACTCAAGAGATCCTCCTACTTTAGCCTCTAGAGTATCTGGGACTATAGGTGCACACTGCCATGCCCAGACAGCTAAAAATTGTTTTTGTTGTAGAGGTAGGGTCTCTCTGTGTTGCTTAGGCTGGTCTCCAACTCCTGGCCTTAAGAGATCCACTCAACTCGTCTTCTCAAAGTGCTAGGAATACAGGTGTGAGCCACTGTGCCCAGCCTGTTGACTCTTTTTTGTACAGTCATTTATATTACATTTGTACATGACTAGTACATTTACTAGTCATAGTAAATGATATCAAAGGTATAGAATGTTATAAAATATTATTGTCTGTATTTAAAAGAATAATAACTGTGGGCAGCACCTGTAGCTCAGTGGGTCGGGCGCTGGCCACGTACACCGAGGGTGGCTGGTTCAAACCTGGCCCGGGCCAGCTAAAAGAATAATAACTGCATTGGATTGGAACATCAAATATGAGGTTAGACAATTAAGTTGGCGAACTCATCCTAGAAAACATGCTTGTTGTGTTTTCATCTGCATTTATGTATGACTTTATTTACTATAGTGTGGCTAATGTTTCTTGTCTGCATTTTATATTTAATGCATGACATGCTCTCTATTTGATGTTTGTCACATATGGCCTTTATTTCTTTTTTTGTTCAGTTCACTGTAAGTATTACTTTTAGATACAATTGATTGATTAAAGAAGAACTAATGCCAGTCTTTTTAAACTTAAAAAAAAAGGATTCTGAAGGTGATACCCCTCTTCATGATGCCATAAGTAAGAAACGTGATGACATCCTGGCAGTTCTTTTGGAAGCTGGCGCAGATGTTACCATCACAAACAATAATGGGTTTAATGCTCTGCATCATGCTGCACTAAGGGGAAATCCCAGGTAAAGATTTTACAATCTGTCTTTTCCAATTTTAAGTGCAATTTAAAATATTTTCCTATTGCTGGTTCTTTTTTTCTGATACTGATGAAAAAATATTTTGGGACTTATTTTAATATTTTAAATCATTTAAAAAATCTGTTGGAAATTATGCCTTCATTCGATAGACTAGTATGATTAATTGGGTTGTGAAACTAATACAAGTATTGTGAAATGATTATGTAAATGTATATTAAATGTGCATATAAAATATCAGGAATGCTGGCTTATATCTAAAGATTTAATCAAAGTGCATTCTGTTTTGAGGTTTATGTTTCTTCAATATAATTCTCAGGATGTCCTCTAATCCATGTTATCCATTTGCATAATGATTTTTTTTCAAACTTGTGGCTAAATAAATATTAAATCATCTAATGCCTTATTAATAAAGCAGTTAGTTCCGTAACACTTAAGAGTGTAAATGTTCCACAGCCATTGTGACAGTAATTGGTGTTTTCTTGAAAGAAGTTTTTGCTGCTTAAAGTTTGAGAAAGACTGCTCTTAGAGTGTTACATTATTCATGAAAAATCCCACAGAATAGGAAAATGCTTAGCTTTGTTTAGCCTAGAGAGTGCTATGAACTCATTTTGGGGAATAATTTTTCCTTGGATTTTAGAAAATTCTGCACTAGATGTCTTCTGTTTATAGTTGATTCAAACCCATATATGTTAAATAAGGAAAACGTTCACTTTGGTGTTTATTTTGATAATTTCATCTACTCTGAACTATTATTCTTTGGTTTCTTATTGTATTTTTATATCATGTGTCTTTCTGGTTTTTTTGAGGGGTGGGTGTCAGTTTTTAGCTTCTTAATGTCACCACTAGAGGGTGATCATAGAAAACACAAGAATTTTATTATTATTGCTTATTGTACCTAACAGTGGCTGTATAACACAGGCTGCAATGAAAGACTGTATTTTAGATCATGTCTTGATTTTTCCCCCCAAATTGCAAATATTCAAATTCCCTTTTGATGGAGACAGAATATGTTCCCTGCCCTTCATACAGGAGATAATGAAAGATAGCACTTTTACACACGCTGGTTCTCTGATGAGTGTTTAATGTGCATTATCTTACTTAATCCTTTCAACAGCTTTTTGAGGCAGGTGTCAATATTCTCATTTTATAGATGAAGAAGATGAGGCTTATAGAGATGAATTTACTTATTCAGGATCACGTAGCTGATTACTGAAGTAGCTGGAACTTGAGCAAGATCTATGTGTGACTTTAGAATCATAGTTCTTAAACCAGTTTACATGACTTTTTCTGCATTATGGTTTATATGTGAGGCAAAGATGAAAGACATGGACAGTGAATGATTTAACTAAGAATGATGTTTCAACACATTGTTCCTCTTACTACCTCATTAATGGCTTAGGATTATCTTTGACTGCTATTTCACTAATTCTCAACTTCTAATTAGTTCTAAAATTCAGTTTATTCTGCCTCTCTTTCCAACCCATTCCATTCTTTCTGTTCTCACTGTTGCTGACCTAATTAAGTTCTCAACCATATTTACCTGGACTCTTACAGTATCTTTCTAATAATTCTAATTTTACTCTTATCCTTGATAACTTTCATACAGTTATCAAATGATCATTTTAAAAGCATAGATCTAAATAGCTCTCCTTTCCTATTCTCAGACTTACATTTGTTTTCTACTGTACTTTGAACAAAACCTATACACTTTGTCTTAGCATTCAGACCTGTATCTGGTGTGTCCTGAGTCTTTTTGACTTTATCTCCTACTAATTGAAACACCTCAGCATGCCTTACCTTTCTGCTACATGAAACTCCTCTCCTAAAATAAGCTGTCCACTTTCTTCTTCCATTTTTTTGAACATTTTCTTCCATTGGAATGCCCTATTCTCCTTTATCTCAATTGTCTTTGCTCCAGAACCTCCTATATCTCCTCATTAGATTTATTTTCTGTCTGCTCTGTACTTCCTTGTCCTGTATTCTTTTTCTTTTTTTAAATGTGGATGGTTTTATTTATTTTTCATTTCCAATTAATAGGAGGATGCAGATTTTTAGGTTACATTGTTCTCACTTCCAGGGTGAAGTTCCATTTGTAAAAGAGCCCCTCACCCAGGGGGCATGTTGTACACCCTCACAGTGTGCACATTAGGTTCGATCCTCCTCATGCCCTTTCTCCACCTGCCATTTGTATGCTTCCCTACCCCCTAGTATTCTGTGTTCTTATTTTATTGCTCTTACTGTACTCGACTTAGTGCTGTCTGCTACTATGTCCATTTCTGTGTTTCTTTTTATTAAAATTGTGGGCACTTACATTTATCTGTACATCCTCTCCAGTGCTCTGATTATAGTTAGGCACTCAGTAAATGGTAATTTCAATTACTTTGAAGATACTGTTAGATATCACAAGATATTATATGACTGATTACGGAATGAATTATGTGGAGAAACTGTTAGGAGTCAAACAGCAATTCAAATTAGAATGATCAAAAAGATTTTATTGAGGGAATTTATGTTACAGTATTAAATCATAAGGGTTTATATTAAACCAGAAATTGAAGTGTTTAGGAAACAAGTATCTTTTAAATATTTTGAAGGGTTTTGTTTTTATTGGGAGTAGATGTAGTATATTCAATAATAATCCTATGCAAGAAGGACTATTTACTTCTATTTCTTCAATTCTTGCATAAATCTTGAGGATTCCCCTTGAAAATTCATAGCAATGACTCCTCCAACCAGACAATTGGTGTTGGGTGGTATTTTTTAAGAAAAGGAAAAAAAATGCTTTCACTCTTCAAGAAAGTGGTATTTCAGTTAAAGCTGTGTGACTTCTTTATTTCTACTTTCTTAAGACATTTTAGGTAGTTGTGACTGTAGATTGCTAGACAGAATGTGATTTAATTGTGATTACTGAAGAGTATTAGAAGATGATACAACTTGCGTATTAATTATAGTGGCAAATTCGGATGTTTTGAATTCTTTTTTCATATTAAATTTCTTATTCTTGAAGATGAGTTTTTTTCTTTCCTGTACTAATGAAGTGATCTCAAAAGTCAGAAGGTACCATTTTTAGTGTACTGAGAATTAAAATGATACAAGCAGACCTCTTTGACCTTCAAGCTTACTTTAGAAAACCAGATATAAAACATTATTTCCAGAAACTGATGATCTTAAACTTTTTGGATGAATTATCAAATATGACTAACAAATGTGCTAACATTTCCCTCTTTCTTACACACATTTTATAGTTTATGTAACTTAATGAATCTTTTACCTTGGATTCTAACAACTTCAGTTTGTTCTTTATGATCTTTGTTTTATGCTGCAGTTACTTTTTTAGTATACTTGGCTGAACTGTCAACTGCCATATATTGTCCATTTTAATCGTAATTCACTGCACTTTGGTTAGGAGAGTTCTTAGCTACTTTTTAGTTCTCTCTTTTCCCCTTTCTCCCCCTTCCTTTCTCCCTTCCCTCATTCCTTTTTTCTCTCTCTCTTTTCTTTCTTTCTCTCTTGCTCTGTTGCCCAACTGAGGGTGCTGCTGTATCAGCCTAGCTCACAGCAACCTCAAACTCCTGGGTTCAGGTGATCCTCCTGTCTCAGCCTCCTGAGTAACTGGGACTATAGGCATGTGCCACCATACCTGACTAATTTTCCTATTTTTAGTAGAAATGGGGTCTTGCTTTTCTTAGGTTGCTCTCGAATTCTTGAACTTGAATGATCCTTCAGCCTTGGCCTCACAGAGTACTAGGATTATGGGCGTGATCTACTACACCTAGCTTAGAGCAAATTATTTACATCATTGTTAACATAATCTAACACTAACACAATGTGTGTTTATTTATAATTATTTCCATTATTATGGTTTAAAATATGGGAAAGTTTCCAAAATTTACATGTGCACCTGTATACATTTAGAGTTAAATACCTTTCTGTTCTCTGGTTTTGCTTTTAGTTGGCAATATTAATTTTTCAGCATTGTATTAGTAAAGTAAGAGACTTAATTATTGGATATGCTTTTCTAAGAGGAAAAGTCATTTTCCTGGTCTTCTAAATATGTCTAGATGGCCTATATTGTTGAAATACATCTTTTGAAATAAGGACTCTAGATCAATGTGGATTCTAGACTTCAAAGCTGATCTTGATGTTACCTCCATAGTATGACAGTAACTGAAGTAAAAACAGAGGAAGATGTTGTAAAACTGTTTGTTATCTTATAGAATTGTGGAAGAGAATGTAAGTTTTCAGTATGAGACAGATTTTTTCATGCTGTATAAAAGTTTGGGACATTTTAGAATAGCAGACAACATGTTTTAATTTTGTAGTTTTTTTGTTGTTTTTAAGAAATCTTAATTAAGAACAATGCTGTTTGTGTATTCTGATATTTGATATTTATAGGTGTGTTTTCCCCTAGAGTTTAGCCATATCATCATCATTTTGTATACAGGTAAAATTTTAGATTTAAATCTACAGCAGAAATTATTTCTTATAAAAGTGGAAACTAAATTTCTTTGAATTAGCCATTTATCAACATGTTACTTATGTACTAATTTCTGGGAGATGCTGCATTTTAGCTGCCTTTAAGTTTTTAGATCTCCTTCACAGGCATAAAAATAAGTCAGCAGTATTGTCTGCAAAGCTGGCAAAAATAATTGATCGTATTTTAGGGATACTGGTAACAGTAGAATAAAGTTACTTTATAGGTTCTGTTTATAAATTTTTCTTTAATAGAAGTTGAATGTGAAAAATTAAGTAAAATATGAGTAATACTGGTGTGATAATACTTGTTATGTTTTCAGGTTAGTACTAGCATTTATTTACTCATTTATTTATTCCCACAAAAAGACATGCTAAATCTTAACTATGTGAGCAACTCATAGCTTTCTTTCTTTCTGTATAAAATTATGATAGCTTTATTTAACTTTTTAAATTTTGAAATATGGTCTGTAAACAAGAATGTGTTGAATATAGGAAGATTTGATAATTTGTATTATATTTTGGTGTTTAATGTTTTTCTTTCCTTATAATTCTGAACATGCTGAGTGCTGTGTACAAAAATAGCTGAGTCTGTTAAATGATGGTATGCTTGCATTGTGTACATTTTCTTTATTATCACTCGTGTGTACTCTGAAAACACCATGTGCCTTGTAATACATCAGTGTATTTACTGTGATTGAGATGAGCAAGAACTTGAATGAATTGATAAGATTTTTATTATCTTTGTCTCCTTTTGCCCACATTCTTCAATGATTTTTACTTTGAAATGGAGGAATGGTTAGGCATTGAGGATTGTGTGAACATCTGGGTTTTTGAATAACTGCTTGCTTTCAGTAACCTTCATTAGTTGGCGAAATGTTTGTCTCTATTAATTAGCCCATCTATAGTTTTTTATTGCAGTCATCAAGGAAATTAGGGGGATGTTGGCTGACTTAATCATTTTCCCCTTTCTTCAGTTTCTGCCCACTGAATGAGATGACTTGTGTGTATACTTTTTCTAAGTGTTAAGGACAAAGACAGTGAGGAGAGTCATAGCATGTTATTATTAGTTCTTCTTTTTATAGCTAAGGAAACAAGTATGGAGAGGTGAAGTATTTTATGAGTAAAAAGTCGTGATGCTTAGCATTTTCTTTCTTTTTTTGAGGATTAAAAAGCTTTGCTTTACAAGGGTCAGAAGACTTAAATATTTAATGTCTTTGGCTCTCCAAAGATACTCCACGGTATCATCCTTTCCACCTTATTTGCTAACATTTAGGTACATAGAGATAAGATTAAAGGCTAATTTTATGAAAGAAAATACCTAAACCTGCTAAAGTGTTATATAAATAACATTGTAGTTTTCTTTAATTTAAAATACATGCACACCCATGCGACCCACATTGTAGCGTTCCCATTATGTTTTCAGGTGGATTTTAGGTGACCTTGCCGGACATTTTCTTCCTTTCAAGGAAGGTTTTGTTTGTTTGTTTGTTTGTTTGTTTGTTTTCTTGTTACTGTGAAGCATAGTCTGTGTTTCATTACCATTTCTTTTCTGAAGGATAAGAACTTTAATACAAGAGACCATAAAAAAATAAGCAAAATTATTTTATTTGAAATCCTTAAGTCATTCACACATTTTTCATAAACCTTTTTATAGACATGTTTAACCACTATAGCTCTTCCAGGTAGAATTAACAGTAACAATAGTTATTTGATTTTAACCACAGTTTGAATAGTTTAAATAAGTTGAAATTAGTTGACATATGATTAATATTTATAAATGAAAACATTGGCTCTTCCTGTAGTAATCAATGCATAGCTACAGCTGGTTGAAGGGGACCAAATCCATTGAAGAGGCGATTTGGTTCCATTTTACCAGCTCGAGCAAAGCATTGTAGAGCTGATAGGTCGAGATCCAAAACAGTTAAATGCTTCCTGTTTCTAAAATTATACTCAAGGAACTTGTACAAGTGTTCTTATGTCAGTGCTTCAGTTACTGAATGTACAATTTTCTATTTTGAAGCCATTTTTCTTTCTGTTTTCAACTTTTACATTTTAGAGGTCTTTTCCTTTTGACACATTAATGCATTAAGGAATTATCAGTGTATACCTGTGCTTTCAACATCTTTACTTAATTCTTAACTGTAAACAATAAGGTCTTAAAGCCAATATCATTTAAAGGAACAAATAGACCTTGATGTATTTCAGAGTAATGTTTTCTATTATCTCTAGAAAGTAAACCAGATTACTTAAGTAGTTAAGTGAACAGGTTTGGGAACAGTACTGTTAGTCATACCTTTCTACTACCACTGCTTCTATTTTATTATTATTATACTGGAGGAATTACAGTAAGTTGTTGATAAAGGGAATAGAGGAATATGAGTTGCCTTAAGAAAGTACCTCTGCCCTTGGTTTATAAATAGGTCACACGTGTGTTCAGCGTATTGCTGGGATTTGTGTTGAGGGAACTATCATGCATGCATGCCAGCTTTTCTTTGTATTTTTCTTATGTAATGTTACTAATCATAGATAAGTAATTTAGCCCTTTTAAATGCCTTATTTCCTTAACGAAATTCTCTGTCGTTTCGGATATAGATTACGTAGTTAACTTCTCATTGTCAGCTTAATAAAACAATTGAGTTGTGGTTATTAGCTAGAGTTCATGAATTTGAGTATTAAAATATACCATGCAAATAATACTTTAAAAAAATGGTAAATTTTTGTTATGTGGTTTTTACTATTGGTTTCAATGTTAGGGGAGGGATGTCTTCTAAAATATATACTTGTGTAAAGTAAAAATTTGATAAAATACAATTTACCTGTAAGGTAGATTGTCAGTGAAATACAGTTAAGACATATTCTTATAGTTACTGTTTTAATGTACACTGGGAGGCCAACTCTAGTTCAGGCAATATGCAAACAATTCTTAATATTAAGCATGTTCTGAATCTGGTGGTTAGTAGGGATCATGCTGCTGCTGAAATTAATGTATCTATAATTCTTTTCATCGTTTATTCTAATAGAAGTGAAACAGGTGTTAAACTGCCTGAACTTAAGTGCTGAAGATAGCAATAACACTGGCTTCTATTTTTACTGGTTATATGGGAACGGTTTAGCAGATCCAGTTGCTCAAGTGTGCTTTTGGATGGCAGTTCAGTTTCATATGCTGGCCATATCGGGGCAAGGAGAGGCCATGGGAAAAAAATAGTACAGCATTTGATAATGTCAGCATCTGTTATCCCTGTCAGGGAGAAAGTTGAAATGTTTGAGTTACACAAGTGTCAGCAGATGCCCAGAGTTTAACATGTACTCAGTTAAAAATGAACAGCTGATCTAAGTGATGGGCGTGACATTTTAGAGTGATTGAAAATACTCTAAGATGTGTTAAGTTAAACTTGTAAGCACCAGAATCGACATACAGTTCTACTTTCTAAATGAATAGCCTGTCATTTTATTTTCTAAGGATTATATATACTCTTACTATTACAGCAAAGAGATACCCTAGTTGCTGGGATTCTTAAGAAAAATTATTTTAAAAACTACTTATAGTATAACCAATATAATTGTTCATTATAAAACATGAGTAGAGTAATAATATCCTTTGAGGAATACATTTTCAGTTGTGGTACTTAGGACATGTACAAGTAAACTTACTGAATGGAACATGAAGCATTTGCCATTCTGTTTTGCGAATGATCAGAAGGGCTATACTTAAGTGAGTTAAATTTGAACTGATTTCTCCTTTGAAAATGCAGAATTTTAAAATCATGTGTTATTTATAATTTCCAGTAAACATACAGTAACATATATGCTACTATATTGTGTCATTCTCTCATTCTTTATAAATGTGATAAAATGAAAATCGTCTATTAACTAGTTCTCTTATTAAACAGAAAACTAACTGTACTTAAACTTATAGTCATTTCTATTCAGTTTCTGATACAAAAATATTTCAAGTCTACTTTTTATACATTTGTGAATATCTCAGTTGAAGTGATACTTTTAGTGAGAAATAATTAGAATAGATGAATATTAGTATTTCTTTTTTCTAACTTTGTTAGATACTACCTTGAAATAGGTACTGCTTATAAATTATTGCTAAGAGCTCTATTATTTGCAGTCTTTTATAAATATACAAAACAACTGCAAAAAATAAAGTATTTTGATATCTCTAACATGCTATAATAAGCAGTGGATCTGTCATATTGATAAAAATTGAATTGTAATTGCATAGTGCCAATAAAAACTGTCATTCTATCTGTGTAAATTGGTTCTTGACTATAATAGCATTTTCATTTTACATACACCCTTTGGAGAAGGCAAATTCAAAGGTGATATAGATAATAAATGAATTTCTTTTAAATATTTGGCAGTCCATTACTAGCCTACCTTGTTGTCTTACAGCTGTGGCCCAGAATTTTGTCATTTTTCATGCTTAAATCTTACGTTTTAATTAATTTTAAGGGCTAATTTCACATTGAAAGTGGAGATTGGGTTAAGGACCTGATTAAGTTGAGAAGGACAAGGTACACTCTTTTATTGGACAGTAGAAATTTACTTAAAAGATAGTCTTTTAGAATTATGACTGAGTGTAGCTGTCAAAACAAGAAAACCCAAAAAAACTTTTGGTTCAGAAATTCCTCAAATACTAGTAGATTATAAATAAATTTGCCAAGATGTGAAGAAATAGATGTTTTAATATGAATGAAGTCAGCTTTTGTTGTATCTTATTTTTCTTAACAAGTCAGTCAGCTCTCCACTAGTGTGGTATACTTAGTACCAGATTGTGGAGACCAAATAGGTCATATGCAAAACTTCACTCTCTTGAGCTAGTAATACTATTTTCGCTTTTGTAGTCAAATTTTAATCATGTGCTAAGAGTACTCAATTTAAAAGTAAGTTTAGTATGTTTTAAACTTAAATGTTTTAAAAAGAGTTGCATGATAATTAGAACTTGTTTTCCTTCACAAAATAGAAACCATAGGGATATTTAGTTTCCATGTGTAAATAATAGATCCATTTTTTTGTTGTTAATATTGCCAAAGGTCATCTATTTGTTACTGGGTTAATTTATCATGTGAAGGTCATTCATGTAGAAAGAAGCAAGGGCTTCTTTTAGCTGCAGTTTCTTTCTTTCTTGGTAGTTTATTGCCTACCAAAAATACATACTTCTTTACATTCCATAGCATTGTATGTTCATATGGGTACATAAAGAAGTATGTACTCTGAGTAGGTATTACTAAGTTGTTAGCTGTAAAAACATGAAATATTTTATTTTCCCATTTGTTAGTAAAACACTCAGTTTACTAATGTAGAGCAATGCTAGGTCGTTTGCAGAGATTAGTTTATCAAAGACAATACTTTATAAGAAGTTTACCTGAAGCATGGCATTAATGCCATTTATGGTTTCTTGTTCTTGGTGGTCATAAGTATTTCTAAACATTTGACCAGTTGTCTGTTGAACTTTTTCCTGGTTTGTTTCTTTCTGCAAGAGATTCATAGAATCAGTAGTTTTACAGAGTGTATTTCAGAAACTGGTAAGATGAGCTGAGTGTTTCTTCATAGTCTTCTGAGCAAGTTTCTTCTCTTCTATAGCTTGCTTCTAGATCCTACAAGTAGACAGAGTAATAATCAGTTCAGATACTTTTTACAAACTAGATATCTTATTCAAAACTTCACTAAGTAATCAGTTAGTACTTTGGTATTGACTCTGAAGTTGAGACAAGGAGAAAAATCAGGGTGAGTGAAGTAAATTTTTTAAATGGTAATTTTTTCTAGTTTTTATAAAGTCACAAAGAAGAACTCATCATCATTTGAAAATGTATTTGTTGCTTCTTTGTTAGTTCCTTACTTGAATTTTATACTTAGCTGCTTCTGTTTAGGTTGAATACAAATTCAGATAGGTGTAGAAATACTCAATTTTGGTAACTTCGGTTATGATTTTTAAAATCTTCTTAGTATAAAGGATAACTACAAGAAAAGTCAACTTTTTGAAAGTATCACTTGAAAGAATTGAAAGGTTTTAGCCCATGAACACCTGAGTTTTAGCTTGATCACTTACCATGGAAAGAAATTACAGCTGGTGAGTAGCCCTGAATTACAATGATAGTAAAAGGTTAATTTAAAAGAAAACCACAGTAAATTTTTAGACTTGGCAAAGGAAAAAAAAGGGCAGGGATAGTAGAATTTCTGCAGTCTGTGACAAAAAGCTTGTGCAGCTCATAGAGAAGAAATCAAAATGTAGCATTAGATAGACCAGTAAGTACTACAGCAGTTTCAGCAATGCAGCATTAGAATGACACCATGCATGGTCTGGTTTATTTTTGTAACCAATTAATAGTAAGCGTTAAAAAATGTTTAATGATCTACCAAGTTTCTTGCTTAACTAACCTTGAAATACATAGTTAATCCTTTTTAAAAAATAGCATACTTTGGGAGCAGGATGTAATTTACCAGGGATGTAAACATTATCATTTAATCTGAAACAATAAAGATTAAATCTTTGATAATGTAAATAACAATAATGTATTTTTATATTTTTGAGATAAAGTTATTTACCATATTTGAACAATGTTCCTTTTTATACTACATACGTTCTCAACTTGAATTGTGAAATTAGGTTATACCTAGATAGAATTTAACAATAAGAACATATATTGAGTTAATAATAGGTAAGCATGCAGAAAGTCATAAGCATCCTTAAAAGTACCGGCCTTTTGGTGCCCTGTTACCTGTCAGCTTAGTGTCATGCAGCATTTGCAGCAGAAGGGAAGGTAATGACCTAGAGAGTCACATCAGCAGCAGCCATCTCATCTTGATTGTTCCTTCACTCTATTCGCTGATTCAGCACTTCTTTTTTCATGAGCCGGTGAAGTACCAGGGGATGTATCAGTGAACGCAGAACCTCACCTTTTAAGATAAATTTGAAAAACAGAGCAAACAAAAAACAAATAAGCCTGCTTTCCCTCTCCCTTCTTCCTTTAGAAAAAAAAAAAACTACAATAAAATTGAATAAATGTTGGCCATTTTATTTGAAATGTCATATACTAACTACTATTGCACAGATACGTAGGAAAAGTTAAGCAACCAAAGAAGGTTGCTACAATAGCCAAGAAAACGAACTTAGCTCATTTGTCGTATGAAATGCTTCAGCAGAGGGGAAAAAGTTGCAGAGGGAGGTTAATGTTATAATTTAGAAAAAACAAATAAAACAAAAACCGAAACACACTTTACTCCTCCCAAGTAACTGTAAACATTCACCCTGCTTTTCTTTGCCCACCAGAATGCATTGGGTTCTTCTGACTTCTTAGGAAATACTCTGCATCTTTCTTGCTTTGAGATTTTTTTTTTTTTTTGGGGGGGGGTTTTAGTTTCCAGGATTAAATGGAGAAGCTACCTTGTCATATCCAGAGGTCAAGTCTGCAAGCGAGGTCAGGACTTCCACATGGCCACTACAGAAGCTAACTTATATTCTTCCCTCAGTGACCACAGGCTAAACTGTTAGAGCTTTATAGGCGGCTAAGCATTTGAAACATGCACTCCCAGGCAAACAGGCTTTCTTGTGCCTCTCTCTTCCCTGACCATATTTAGTCAACCATAGCAAAAAATAGTCTCTCAGCTGTCGATTGTCGAACCAAAAGCGGAGGAAGCCTCAATCTTGCTTTCTGCATATTGATTGTTCATCCTGCGGTCTAAACACTGCTTTGCCATTTGTCCTGCCTTTTTTTTTTTTTTTTTTTGTTAAGCACTGCCAAATAAAGTGCTCTCTCATGTTTCCACTTACATTTCCCAGATTTTCACTGAGCTTGCGCTGAGACTGGGAAAGCCTGATGTGGTGTCACTATACTTAGAAGCACTGCAGAGGAAAAAGGAAAAAAACAACCTAGCTAGTAGCAAGACAATCTCTAGATAGATAATGGAACAAGTAAAGTCACTCTGTTGCCAAAATACATTTTATAAGCTGATTTTTTTGTTGGTAAAAAGAATCTTAGATAGTGCTAAAGGCCTGAAGGGATTTTGTAATGTTATCTTTAGAGATAGCTGTGGCTATCAGTGCTTTTTAAAGTTTATTTAGTAGTATTTTAATGGAAAATGTAAAAATGGTAAGTGGAACCTATATATTGATGGTAGAGACATCATTGAGGAAGGAGTAGTATGTAAATGAAACCTTGGAAATGCTACTTAAAACTTTTCAGTCAGTTTTATTTTATTTATTTATTTATTTATTTATTTATTTATTTATTTATTTATTTTGAGACAGAGCCTCAAGCTGTCACCCTGGATAGAGTGCCATGGCATCACAGCTCATGGCAACCTCCAATTCCTAGGCTCAAGCGAGTCTCTTGTCTCTGCCTCCCATGTAGCTGGGATTACAGGCACCCGCCACAATGCCCGGCCATTGTTTGGTTGCAGCCGTCATTGTTGTTTGGCGGCCTGGGCTGGATTCGAACCTGCCAGCTCACGTGTACATGGCTGGCGCCTTAGCCCGTTGAGCCACAGGCGCCGAGCCCCAAGATGTATTTATAATAGCACTCACATGCACATGTAAATGATACAAAACTGCAGGCTATTTCTAAGAGACTGCTTTATATTTACTCGGCCATCCTTGTGAAGTGGAGTGATTTGGATGAAGAAGGTGGAGAATAGCCTACTTCAACTTTAGTCGCAACACACAAGCATGACTTCAACATAAAAACGTCCACCTTCACAACATTCTTAGATAAGGAAGAGATTCTTTGTATTTGTAAGATACTTTTATTTTTTCTAAAAAAATCCTTTTGATTCACTTACTTCTGATATAGCACATGCAAATGTGAGAGCATACTGACGTCTGAATCAAGAAATAAATCTTCCTGCCTGTCTGCAGCAGTTGTACGCATTTTTGTTTCCTTTTAGTGGGAAATCAGTTAATTCGTGCTTTTTTCTGGTGACAATTTTGCATGTCACATTATGTTCTGCTCAGCTGCATAGAGGCATCAAACCAAAATAACAGGTCGAAATAGCAGGGCATATTTATGGCTGGCCACCGTTTACCGGGATTGTCTCGTTTAACCCTCACACTCACCCCGTAAGAAAGGCTCTGTTAGTATCCCTCTTATACATAAGGAAGCCATGATACTTTCGGCTTTGGTAGCTTCATTCAAGTCACATAGCCCCTTTGCCTATCTATTTGATGTGTGATTTAATGTGGCATTTATTTTCTTTATACCCATTTCCACATTTATGAAAAAGGGCCAGGTCTGGATTACGTGACTGGAACAGATCAGCCGTCCTCCTCTTTACTTGACAGCTCCCCTCCAAAAGTGAGCAGGGGCCTTGGAATATTAGTTATTAATACAGGAGATAGAGTAACTCAGATATTTAAGACCCCTGTCGATGGTGACACTCAGGTAGGAAATCACATTTTGGGGGGGAAATTGGTTAATATTTTTAACTTTACTCTTATAAAGGGAATCTCTGAAGCCTTATTAAAAAATGAATCAGAAATCATGAATCCAGTGTTATAAATGATGAATTATGTGATGATGGTAATGTTATTTAATAATAATCTAGCATTTCAGTTTCCTAAAAGTTTTAAAAGCAGAGTGGAATGTTTCTGATCACAATGTGATGTGTAGGTCAGCTCTTTTGGGTCAGCCCGAAATATTTGCAACTGCCTGTGTTGATATCTCTCACTGATATCTAACACTCAACTCGCCAAACCCGAGTTTCCACATCTCCCAGCACCCACTGTCCTACCCTCAAATGTATTTCCGATTGGTGAGTCATTGTTGCCTCCTCTTTGGAAGATGCCCTGGATTTTCTTGCCTCTTGTTAGAATCTAAAATTTGAATGCTTTAAAAATAGCCCACCCTCTATACCATCTTCCTGTCAAAATCCTGCCATCTGAAATTTGCCTCCTAGACTCATGTCTCCTTTCTTCAGTTCAAATACCTCACAATCCTGCAAATTAGTACCACTTGGCTGTTTTATGCTATGCCATAAGCTTTCCTTCCTCCACACCGTTCTTACGCTGCTCCTTTCACACTTCTCAATATTGGCCCATTTAAAAAGACCCATTCTAAATGCTACATTTTCTTTTCCCAAATATTTTCCAATCCTCTAAGTAGAATACGGTGTCTTTTCCTTGGAAACGTTATGGCATTGAGCATCTCTAATAACAGTAATAGCTAATGTGGGTTGAGTATTTCTTATGTGCTAGTCATTGTAGTAACATGAATGGAGCTGAAGAATATTCTTAGTAAAGTACCATGAGAATGGAAAAGCAAGCATCCAATGTGTACTCAATATTAATATGAAAGCAGTAGATGAACAACTAAATGCTCACACGAGAGAATAAAACACAATTAAATTCAAGTTGGGGGGAGAAGGGAGAAGGGAGGGGAATTGGTATACTCTCACCTATGGAGCACAATATAAGGATATATGGCACACTCCCTGGGCAAAGGGCTCAACTATAACTTGGACTTTACTAGCGAAAGCAAACAGTGTAACCTAATCATTTGTGCCCTCATATTAAACTGAAATAAAAAAAAAAAGAATGGGCATATATTCAGTTATTAAATCCTCACACAAAGCCTGTGGTATGCTTACTATCACCCCATTTCCAGATGAAAACGGGGAGACACTCTGCCTGTGTTTACAGATGTGCCCATGTGCAGATCAGGCATTAGGACCTCTGGCAACCAGGCCCAGGACACTTTCCTCGGCAATATGATGACTCTTAACACTGCTTCCTCCTTCTAGATTGCAAACACTTTGACAAATAAACATCCCTTCCCCATCTCTGTTCCTTACGATGCTTTATATACTAAGGGATGAACAGGTATTTGCCAAATTAAATTGAATTTCCTGTGATGGAAATTGCAACAGCTCTTGTTCAAGTAGAAAAAATATAAAATTTCAGGTAGTTGTAAGAGGTAAAATTTGTCTGAAAACACATAATTCATATTGCATGAAATGAACCAATGCTTTCACTCAGGGCTTCTGTCTTTCTCATTCCTCTCTCCTCCCAATACAGATAGAGATAAATGTTGCCTTAATCTTTGGAAAAGCGTGACCCGACACATTGGGGTGAAGTGAAACATCCGCATGAAAGACAACGCTGCCCAGTTTCCCTCTGTTTCACGTTGTCTTCTTGTAAAGTTGAAGCAATTACCTTGCTTTGACCCCTCCCCCCTTAGTACAACTGTCCTTATCAAACATAAAACTGTGTTTTGTGGGGAAAGGAGTAAGGGAGGGGAGGGGAGGGGGGAGGGGAGAGGGGAGGATGGGTGGAGGGAAGGTAATTGGTGGGATGATACCTACGGTGCATCTTAGAAGGGTACAGGTGAAACTTACTGAATGCAGAATATAAATGTCTTAAGACAATAACTAAGAAAAAGCCATGAAGGCTATGTTAATCAGTTTGATGAAAATATTTCAGAATGTATATGAAACCAGTACATTGTACCCCATGATTGTGTTAATGTACACAGCTATGATTTAATAAAAAAGAAAAAAAAACCCTGTGTTTTGCATAAAAGAAAGGCAAACAGTTGTTTCTTATGTAATACACAGACTTGGTCTTTGCAGATGTTTCTCTCCCCTCCCAACTTTGAATTTCATAAGGGGCAGAGATATACTTAGAAGCCTTAAATTCTCTGCTTGTCTTTACCATCTGGCACATTGTCTTGGAGCTTGTGACATAGATTTTTAAATGTCGGAGCAGGAAAACTTTTTGCTAGAGAGATACCTTAGATATCAATCACGGTTAAGATAAAGATCTCAGGTGACTTAAATCAATTCCCCCGAATGGAAGAACTACCAAGCAGCAGTCGTGCTTGTTGTGCACCACTTATGACACTCCGCCACCTGTGTGGGGTCAGTATCCATTAGACTCTGATTTGCTCTGTGACCTCTAACTCTGGGCATTAGCCATGTAAAAAGTCTTATTAGATTCCTGTGTTAGAACACGTTATAAATTCATGGTTAATCTTCCAGTACTGCTGTTGCGAGAAGACTAGCCCAAACATGTAGCATATCTAAAAGCATGTACTGGGGATCTGGTACCAGCAGTTTCCAATCCAAAACCCAGTCATGAAGGAAACCATTTTCATATCTAACGAAGTGTGATTAAAAGGCATACCCATCCTCACAGTAGCTACAATCCTCCTCCTCACGGTTCATGGAGAAGCACCCACATGGAGACTCATCTCTGAATGACACAAGGGAGCTTTCATCAGTGTAACTCATGCAGAGTCCCTGCTGTCCAGAGAATTGTAATCTTGTTGAGGACTTAAGATGTATACAGGAAGATTACTGCAATATAAGGGAGCGTACAATAATTTTGGAGGTTTGAAGAAGTGATAAAATAGTTCTTTTTTTTTTTTTGAGACAGAGCCTTAAGCTGTCACCCTAGATAGAATGCCGTGGCATCACAGCTCACAGCAACCTCCAATTCCTGGGCTCAAGTGAGTCTCCTGCTTCCGCCTCCCAAGTAGCTGGGACTACAGGCACCCGCCACAACACCCGGCCATTTTTTGGTTGCAGCCTCCATTGTTGTTTGGCAGGCCCAGGCTGGATTCGAACCCGCCAGCTCAGGTGTATGTGGCCGGTGCCTTAGACCCTTGAGCCACAGGCGCCAAGCCAAAATAGTTCTTTTTTTGTTCTCAAATTTTTCGAATTCTATTTCACTTAATTGATGGCGAATTTCCTTAGGGCCAAACTTGAACACGAATTGTCACTTTCTAGGAGAAAGAGAAATGAGCAAAACTTGTTGGTATCAACATATGTGAGTCATTTATTATTTATATTTATGAGAGTTTGAGTTCATGCTTTTCATTATTATAAAAATTCTCTGTAAAATAAATATGACAATGGTTTTACTAAATTCCATTTGACAATATGGACTTGCATATTTAGTAATTACAAATTATTAAATGGTATGAATGCACAATGAACCCCATTTGTGACATATTAGTGTGAAGCAAATTTTAAGGGTTTTATAAAATTATCTGTTTTAATAGTGGTATCATGGATGATTAAAAACACAGGTCTTCAATTCCAGTTAGTGGCCAAATGCCAACCTATTTATACAAATATGCATTATTACCCACAATTGACTAAACCAAATAGTCTCACTACACTAAGTTAAAATATAAATAACTAATATTTTTTAAGAAAACGTCTCAGTCACTAAGCAAGTGCTTGATATGCACCTCCTGTAATTCTAGGATAGATAACCCTACAAGGAAACTGAGAAAGAGAAAATGTTGGGTCACAGCAAGAAATCATCTGATTCCAGAGCTGATACTCTTACGTCTGTTGCTAATAGCCAAGGATGATAAAGAGATCAAAAAAGAAAAGTGGAAACAGCTTCAGCCAGGCACCAGGATCACATGAAAGCTGCCCTGTGGAGATGTCAGTAACTAAGAGCTTGAAATGATGGAAATCTCACTGTTTTTGTGTGAGTGTGCATGAAGGAGATTGGTGTAATAGTTCAACTTTATTTTATTTATTTATTTTTAGAGACAGAGTCTCACTTTGTTGCCCTTGGTAGAGTGCTGTGGCGTCACAGCTCACAGCAACCTCCAGCTCTTGGGCTTAGGTGATTCTTTTGTATCAGCCTCCCAAGTAGCTGGGACTACAGGCACTGGCCACAATGCCTGGCTATTTTTGTTGTTGTTGTTGCAGTTTGGCCAGGGCCAGGTTCAAACCTTCCACCCTCGGTATATGGGGCCAGCACCCTACTCAGTGAGCCACAGGCACTGCCCAATAGTTCAACTTCAGAAAGAATGCTGGACTAGAGCTCTCTGCAAACAAGTAATTTTAATTAATAAGTGTCAAATTTTAGTAAATTTAGCCCAGGAAGTCCCTATATGTTAGTAGCATGAAAAGAAGTCTTTTGCAGAAAGGTGTTACACTTAGGACTAGCAAGTGGGGCAGCAGAAGAGATTGTCCTTGCCCAAAGGTAGCTGTGGACCTTAAAGAAAAAAGAATTTCTAGTTTGAAGGAGAGAGGATACTTTTTGCTTTGAGGCAGAGCTGGATTCTAAATTGTGCCATTTAAAGTGTGTATTACTTTGAGAAGTTCCTGTATTCTCTGAATTTTTGTTCTTAGTTCTGCTTCTGTAATATGGGAATAATAATATTTAATTCACAGGATTCTTGCAAGAATTAAGTGAAACAGTGTACAAAATGCTCTCAGCCAGGTGGTGGACATATAGTAGTGGCTCAATAAATACTAATTTTCAGGCTGGGCACCTGTATCTCAGTGGTTAGCGTGCTGGCCACATGCATCATGGCTGGTGGGTTTGAACCTAGCCCAGGCCTGCTAAACAAAGAAATAGCCAGGTGCAATGGCAGGTGCCTGTAGTCTCAGTTACTAGGGAGGCTGAGGCAAGAGAATCACTTGAACCCAAGAGTTTGAGGTTGCTGTGAGCTATGATGCCACGTGCTCTACAGAGGGTGACAAAGTAAGACTCTGTCTCAATAAATATAAATAAATAAACAATGCTAGTTGTGTCCCCTGCTTGTATTTCTTTTTTTCCTTTTTTTTTTTTTGTGAGACAGAGTCTCACTATGCTGCCCTTGGTAGAGTGCCATGGAGTCACAGCTCACAGTAACCTCAAACTCTTGGGCTTAAGCGATTCTCTTGCCTCAGCCTCCCAAGTAGCTGGGACTACAGGTGCCTTCCACAACACCCAGCTATTTGTTTTTTTTTTTTTGCAGTTGTCATTGTTGTTCAGCTGTCCCAGGGTGGGTTTGAACTGCCAGTCAATCCGTCAGCCTTGGTGTATGTGGCTGGCACTGTAACCACTGTGCTATGGTCGCTGAGCCTCTCCTGCTTGTATTTCATGAGGAACATCAATAAGGATATAGTTACATAACTTGTAACATACTTCTCTAGGAGGCAATTCCATCCCCTACCCCCACTTTGTCCTCCCTTGACCCTACCACACACATTTTCAAACGTGGAGCAACCAGGCAGATGACAGCTGCTGTAATGAGAGTCAGGAGGTGTATCTGGGTCCTGCAGTGAACAGTACCACGTAATCAGGTTGAGGACCCTGCCTCAAGGCAGTCTTTATTATATGTAAAAACAGATTATGGTCTGATAACCTGTAGTCTCTCCTAACTTTAACATCCCATGGGAGAGACACAATTTATAAATAGAGACATTTTCCATTAATGGCAAAAACAAAACAAAACAAAACAAAAACCCCAAAGAAATAAAAGGAAAAAAAGATTGTATGCTTAAACATTTATTATCAGTGTTGTTTCTGGGGAAAGATTTTTTTTTTTTTTTTTTTTGATACAGAGTTTTACCATGTCGTCCTTGGTAGAGTGCTGTGGCATCACAACTCACAGCAACCTTCAACTCTTGGGCTTAGGGGTTTCTCTTACCTCAGTCTCAGAAGTAGATGGGACTACAAGCACCCACCACAATGTTCTCAGGCTATTTTTTTGTTGCAGTTGTCATTGTTGTTTTAGCTGGCCTGGGCCAGGTTATAACCCACCAGCCTCAGTGTATGTGGCTGGTGCCGTAACCACTGCCCTATGGGCACCAAATCACTAGGGTAAAATTTATTGAGTTTATGAAGTTTTGAGCAAATAAGGAGTGTTACAACACTTCAAGGGTATTGAGTTTAGGTAAGAAATGATTAGTGATTTTTTTTTAGATATGACATCCAAAACAGAAGCAATATAAGCAAAAGTAGGCAAATGGGATTGTATTAAGATAAAAAGCTCCAGTACAGCAAAGAAAATAATCAACAGAGTGAAAAGGTAACCTACAAAATGAGAGCAAATATTTGCAAACCAAGTATCACTGCAGTCTTCAATTTCTAGGCTAGGGACCTCTACTTACTTTTTCAGGCCATGGCCTATTAAGAACCAGGCTGCACAGCTGGAGGTGAGCAGCCAGCAATTGAGTGAAGCTCTATCTGTACTTACAGCTGCTCCCCATCATGGTCTGAGCTCCACCTCCTGTCAGATGAATAGGGCATTCGATTATCGGAGGAGCAGGAACCCTACTATGAGCTGTGCATGAGAGGGATCTAGGTTGCATGTTCCTTATGAGAATCCAGTGTTTAATGATCTGAGGTAAATGTAATGTGCTTGAATTATCCCAAAATCATATTCCACAGCCTCCTCGCCATGAAAAAATTATCTTCCGTGAAACTGGTACCTGGTAAAAAGTTTAGGGACTATTGATATGTCAGATGAAAGGTTAATATCTGTAATATATAAGGAAGTCATATAACTCAATAGCAAAAAAAAAAAATTAACCCTATTAAAAAATTCCCAAAGGACCCAAATAAGCAGAAGACAGTCTTTTTTTTTTTTTTTTAAGTTGGATCTAGATTTTTTCTTTTTTTTTTTTTCTTTATTTAATCATAGCTGTGTACAATAATTCAATCATGGGGTACAGTGTGCGGGCTTCACATACAGTCGGAGATTTTTTATCAACCTGATTGACATAACATTCATGAGATTTTCTCGTTTACTATGTGAAAACATTTTTGATCCGTGTTTATAAGTTTTCTCCTGACCCTTCAAATATGCACCACAAGTGTGATCTCACCCTTTATCCTCTCTCCCCCACTCTCTCCCTCCTCTTCCCTCCCTCTCCCCTTTCCCTGTCTTCTTGTGCAATAAATGGGTTGTAGCCTTCACTTGAAAGATATAAATTTGCTTCATATTAGGGGTGTATACATTGGATACTTTTTCTTCCATTCTAGAGATACTTTGCTAAGGAGAACATGTTCCAGCTCCA
>CAUYRH010012604.1:0-13777 GCA_963574655.1 Perodicticus potto | reverse complement strand
GGTCTCGGATTTACACTGACAAAGGTGAAGGACGTTGAAACCATGATTCCAGTACACGTCCACTAATCCCTTTTTGTTTTTCTAAATCCAGAAAGCACAGAAATCCAATTGTTTTTTTTAATTTGGTGCCAAAACTCACTTGGCAAATCTGACCTGAAGAGGTGAGGGGTCAAAGATGTCTCTAAGCTTTTATTTGGCCACATGTGCTTTTGTAGCTTCAGTATATGTGGAAATTATGCATATGTACACGTTCTGTATTTTTTCTTTATGTTAAATCAAACTGTGCAAATGCCAGAAAGTTAAAGAGTAAACTCTGTGATTAATAAAAGTGAGATGAATACATGGAAGCATCTTGCATTATCAGTATTATAGTATGTGGAATTATTGCAGAAATCTGATGCATTATACTGAAAATACTTGCACCAGTCAACACTATTTGACTTATAATGGTAAGTTAGTGAAAGTTAATAGTGATGACCAAGAACTCATTTCCGACCAGATAAATTTTTGATTGTGGAGGAAACTTTCTACCAGCGTCCGTGGCCTCTGCTCATTAAATGTCAGAAGAAATTCATGGTGTGACAAATGACAATGGCTTTAGACTTCCCCACAGTTCCCCAGAGGAGGAGAGGAGGGGAAAGAGGAAAGAAGGGAGGGGAGAAAGTAACCGTCTCTGGTGAGAACCTCTGAAAAATCTGTGGTGAACAAGCCATTAATTATGGAGCTGCTGAGAATTACAATGAAAAACCAGCCAGTTTTACATCTGTTAAAAGTCTTGGTCCTACATAAAAATTACATTTTTTAGGAATCTGGTCCCAGAGCAGAGCTATTTTTTGTAATAAAATAAATTTGTTCAGAACCAAGGTTTGTTGATTTCTTTGCCTTGCCAATCAGTCACCAAGTCATATAATTTATTTTTTCCATCATTTTCCTTCTTAATTTCTCTGCCGCTGGTCTGCTACTTATCTGTAGTGATAGACTACAGCCACAGCCATTTTATTCCCATTCCAGGCCCCAATTACGTCATTTTCTAACTTTCAGTCTCCTGCTCTCAGCAACATGAGTAGGCATCAAATTACCATCTTGGTCAGATGTAAAATTCTCATTTCTGTAGTCAAGACCCCTCAGAAGAGGAGAAACTAAGACAATGACATTTTCATAGAGACAGTTTACAAAAAATGAGTGGAGGCCTTGTACTTTGTAGAGATGATGGCAGAGAAGAGTGCTTGTCTGGATCAGACAAGGCCTGTTTTATTATTCACAAATTCTTTAGGTACCTTCTTCACAGATGAGAAAAAATAAAAATATGTGAAGTTGCTGTCACAGTAGTGACAAGTTCATGTGCCCAACTTAGGGTTGCCAGATTTAGCAAAGAAAAATACGGACACTCTGTTAATTTGCATTTCAAATAAATTATTATTTATCTGAAGTTCAGATCTCACTGGGCATCCTGTATTTTATTTGACAGCACTAGCCCAACTTGATAGCAAAACCTCAGAAGAAAAAGTGAATTTCATACTTCTTTGTGTTCTTCAACACATGCCCATGACAGTCTGCACATAGAGTGAACCGATATGGAACTTTTTAAGCATAAATGAAAAATGAATGAAGGTTTTTCATAGCTATATATTGGAACTAGCACCCCTTGCATCTCTCTCGTATCCTAAAACACACCTTGGCACATATGAACATCAGAAATTTTATTGGTAATTCATTCACTAATGGTGGTTAGAATATCAGGCTCTAAAATCAGAAAATATGAACTTAAGCATGACTTTTCTACTTGGGTTAATTTTTCACAACCATGAGCCTTTTTTCTTTACCTATAAAATGGACTTAATAGCATATTTCTCACAAGATTATCATTAAGTGTAAAATTAAGTAGTGACTCTTCTTAGTGCTGATCACATAATACACTCAAATGTGTATTTCCATTTTAATTTGTATAATCCCTGTAAATGCAAGCTTACTGTTTCTTAGCCCCTAAAGAATATACCATGATTTGACAATTGTCTTCTATTAATTTTATCACTAATTATCATTTTGAACACATACGGGCCCAAACATTGGTTATGTATAACAATGCAATATCTAAAGCTAACACAAAAAGAATAGGCTGACATAGATGAGAGGGACTTTCTGTATACTCACTTTCATGGCAATCTCGTTTCTACCCCTAACTTTGTGAACAGGGTAAGTTTACTTACACCTTTGAACTTTAGATTCTGCAGATGTGTTTATTTTTAAATGCGACAGATAGGATGGTTATTGAAAGTGCATACCAAAACTTATAGGCCTGGTATACTGTCACTGCAACATTCCATGCTGATCGAGATCAAGTTTATTTTGTTCATAGCTCCATCTTTTTAAAAATTTTCTTTTCTTTCTTTCTTTCTTTTTTTTTTTTTTGAGAGACAAAGTCTCACTATGTTGCCCTTAACTCTTGGGCTTAAGCGATTCTCTTGCCTCAGTCACCCAAGTAGGTGGGACTAAAGGCGCCCGCCACAATACCTGGCTATTTTTTTTTTTATTGTTGTTGTTAAAGTTGTCGTCATTTATCTGGCCTGGGCTGGGTTCAAACTCGCCACCCTAAGTGTATGTGGCTGGCGTCCTACCCATTGAGCTATGGGCGCTGCCCATAACTCCTTTTTCATCACATAGAGTAACATCTGGTATATTCTAAGTCACTAATAAGTATTGGGTGTATGAATTAATGATCTTTTGCATATCCCATCATCACGGTATACAAGGGTCAGCCAGCACTTCCTTGCTAATGCCTCAATGTCTCAAGTCCACCCACTTCTCTTCAGATTATTTATTCATTTCCTTTAGGACCATTTGGCTTTCTGATCCCAGGGTACACTTCATTCCTGAGACCACCTACTCAAAAGAGCCAACTGTAATCCTGCCTTCACTTCTAATTGCTCTTCAGACAGTCGATCCAGTTTCCATCTGGATACTGCATTGACAGCAAATGTCAAGTCCACCAACCCCAGTGCTCACTTCTCACTCATGTTATCACTTCACCCACTTCGTGGTACTCACCACAACTGGCCACTCGCTTACCTTGAAAAAAATCTATTTTTCTTGACTTGCACACATCATGTTCTCTTGGTTTTTCTTCAACATCACTGGGACTCCTTCTCAGTTCCTTTTTTGCAGGACTTTGGGCCACTAACTTGGCCTTCAGACCTCTTCTCTTTTCCTACACACAATCTATTTCCCTATGTAACCTATTCTGTAACTTTTCTGAATTTAACACAGTACATAGGTGGATGATGCCATCATAAATACCTCCAGCCCTGGCCTCATCCTGAACTCCAGTTTCTTATATTAAACTGACCTCCTGATGGCTTCACATAAATGTCAAAAAAATCACCTCAAACTTAAACAAAGCCTGCATTTCTAACCACCTCCTTCAGGTTATTTCCTCCCACATTCTTCCCTATCTCAATAAATGGTACCACCTCCCACCTATTTATTAAGACAAAATCCATAGAAATAAGCCTGATTTTATACTTTACTTACAATTAATCCATTCACAAGTTATACAAAAACATATTCTTAATATACCCACTTCATCTTTATCACTGTCTTATCACTATTACACTAAATGAAGCCACAAGCCTATCTTCCCTGAGGAATTTTTCTATGCTCCTAAAAGGTTTCCCTGAGTCTGCTTGTAATTCCCAACTATCCAATCTCTATATAGTAGCTACAATTATCTTTTTTAATTTAATATAAATTGACTTTCCTTATAATGTCCCAGTAGCTTCCTATGTCTGTTTAAATATAATTCAAATGTCTTACCTAAGCCATCAGGACCTACTGTGATGAGACTCCTGGCTTCCTCTCCATCATCCTTTGTTTCATGCCACTCCACCCCTTTGCTAGATACATATCAGCCTCTCTAGCTTTCTTTCTGTCTGTTAAACACCAGCATACATCTTCCTACACTTTGGCCTTTCCCTGTTCCATCTCCCTGGAACTCTTGTCCCTTACAGTTTCACAAGACTATCTTCTCATTATTCTTGTCTCAGGGAAATGTAACTTTTATTTTTTGCAGTTTTTGGCCGAGCCACCTCCGGCATATGGGGCTGGTGCCCCACTCCTTTGAGCCACAGGTACCACCTGGGAAATGTAACTTTTTTAGGGAGAACTCATTAACCACTTGAACTGAAGTTGGGTGAATCTAGCACTCCCTGCCCTATTACCCTGTTGTCTTTCTTCAGAGAACTAAATGCTGTATGAAATTTTCTATTTTATTGACTATTTATTGGGTTATTTTCTGTCTTCTCTGATAGGTAAATTTTATGAGAGCAAGGCCCTTTTCTATGTTATTCAAATAGAATTCTCTGAGCCTAGAATAGAGCCTAACCATAACAGTTGCTCAGAAAAATATTTGTGGTCTAAAGTAATAACCTAGAGTTCTGGAAATTGATCATTGTGGGGATCTTAGAAAGCAAGTTGGGCCTCAAGCTCCAACACTCTTTTATTTTGATGACACAGTACATCCCTTCCACTCCCTCTGAGAAATTCAGGCAAACTTCCTCTTTCTCCTCCTTCTAGTGGAAGGAAGAGTCACAGGTGAGGAAATGGTGTTTTAGGGAAGAGAGAAATTTTAATTAAGTTTCATCTCTTTTGATGGATCTCATAGCACTGAGGGTCTATGCAAACTTCAGGGATTTTCAGTAATGATGATGGCACAGCTGGGGGAGAAATAAGAGAAAAATATGGTCTCTCTTAGATGGTCCTATGTTATGTCCTGGAGGTAGAGTTAACCAGACATGACTAGTTGTAGAAAAGAGAAAGCATGATGAGTAAATCTGAATTTGTGAAATTTGGAACAAGACCCCAGTAGAACAATGAGCTAACTTACCTTGCTTATTGACTTTCAGCCCTATGAGATGAAACCTTAAAACCTTCTGATTTTCTCTGTAACCCCACTCAAGGCATATAGTTTGAAATTTAACATGAAATTACCTATATGTGACTATTTTTGGAATTATAAAAGGGCTTCATAAACATTTGAATTTAGGAAAAAAAACAAAGGGGATAATAGGAGAGGCCTTTGATACACATATGTCCTCATATATCAGGGAGAGGCCCTAACACAACAGATCCAGATGCAGACATAACAGGTGATCTTCTAGGAGAGACCCTCTGAATTGCTTTTGACTACCCACACAATTTTCAAAGGAACCTCGCTTTTTTCTAGCATAACTTGGGTAATTTATTTTAACAGCATTATTTTTAAATCCTCTTAAGACCTGAAGGAAATGTGATACAGGCTGAAGAGGTCTTACTGAAGGAGATTTGAGAAGATACAGGTCTCATAGGAAAGGCAAGTAGTCAGGCTCCTTTTGTTGTGGCAATAACTTGGGAGGCATATGATAAAGATAAGTGGTCCCTGAAGAAAATGTCACAATTTTTTAAGGAACATAACCTGGACACAGAGACAAAGTTAACTCCCTTTCTTCCCAACCCCCAATAGCCCAGCATCCAATGTGGGCAGTTACCTCGTGTGTCCTTAGCCAAAGCCAGGGGAGGGCTCAGCACCATCAGTACTACTGTCAGAGCTGCTGTCCAGGAGCCTCCAGGGAACCACAGACACACCATGCTGAAGAACAGGAAAGGACAGGTCCTAGAGGAGCAGGCAAGTCTCACTCAATAGGAACTCTGACCCTCCTCCACCCAAACCTCAAATCATAGGGAACAAGGTATTCATTTCTTTGCTCCTTGATTGGGTAATCTCAGTGGGAGCAAACCAATCAGCATCAACAGTGAATAGCATCAGCAGTTACTGGTCAGAGATTCTGTATGAAGAGCCTCTTCTGAAATCTAGCTGTTCCTTCATTAAAGGATTTAAAAGTTTTAATTTAGTACTTTAAAGGTTTAATCTGGTTGCATCTGAAACACTGTAATTGGGTCTCTATTGTGAGCCAGCTCTGTGGCTAGTCAGTGATATGTTCACAAGTTTGAGCCTGATAGAAACAATCGTCTCCTCCTTTAAGACACAAAACAAGCACACACTTCTGACAAATGTGTGTGTGTGTGTGTGTGTGCTTAGAAGAAAAGGGATGGAGGAAACATGATTGCAAGTCAGGAGACCTATAATCTTGTCCTTATCACGGCATAATTTAGTGTTTTATATTTGGGGAAATTACTTAACCAAACACACAGTTGAAATTAAGGCCCAGCAATCTTTCAGATATTTCAATACTGGAAGATGCTGTGATTCCGTGAACACCTCAAGAAGCAGCATCCCCTGATAACTGATAATATGACAGGATTATGGCCGTTAATTGGAGAATATAATTGGTATATCTTTATAGGTAAAGAAAAGTGAATATTAGTTAATCATTTAATCTGAGTAAACAAGTTTTTCCAGTTTGTCTACTGAGGCTTTCACCAAGTTTGGTGACAACTCCAGAACACACACAGGCAAGGGACTCAGAGGAGGCTATCTATGTGGAATGCTGGGGCTTGAAGGTACCTTTGTGTAGTACTTCACCAAACAATATGATAAGGCCAGCTGTCCAAATCAAATTATGCAGAGAATTGAGAGATACAAAGTCAGCCTTTGACTCAACTCTGCTTTGAAATAATTAATAATTTATGTTTGCAAGTGTTTAGTGCCTTAATCCAGCTTCTTTTTATGTTTTCCTCATTTTATGGAGGCTGTGCCCTTCTCTCCTTTTATCTGAAGAAAAGATATGAGAAGACTTTGCTAATGACTTAATTACATAGTGTTGACAAAAGAGACTGCTATAGAAAAAACTATGAGTTAATTGCTTAATGTAATCATACAATTTTAAATATGTAATCTACTTTTAAATAATTATTATATTACAAAGTAGATTAATATATGACGTCTCAGGATGGACTTTAAAGGACAAGTATATGCACGAAGTTCTGCATTAATTCACATTCTACCACAATGATGATAAGCAGCCATTCTTTATGTGCCTTACTATTTCTAGTGACAGGACAGTCATTATGCTGCAATAAATGATTGAAATTATTGAGTGATTTTGAGCATTTTATTTTCTACTCAGAATTGTATTAAGGGATCTCTATACATCATATCTTTGTTTAATTCTCACATCAGTCCAGTGAGATTAATACCTTTTCAACTCTACAAGTGGAGAGAATAAAATGACAGAGATGAAGTAACTTTTGCAAGGATGCACGGCTACTAAATGGCACACTCAAGATTGAACCAAGTTACATGTGATTCTAAACTCCTCAAGTTCACCCATTATATCATAACTATGTCACATTCAATTTCTAAAGAGAATAATGTCCCTTACATTAAAATTATTTTTATCACTTTAATTGATGATGACACATATCAAAAGACTACTCTTTTAATGAATGGCAGAATTTTATATGATTTGGGGACAGACACTATATAGCAATTCTAGTTCTTTCAAAAAATTCCCCTCCACTACAGTTACCTTCCTTTGGAAATGATAAAATTTGCATTTATCTTATGCATTGACACCCATATCTTCTGTACAAATCTCTTTCTTATTAAAGATAACAATGGCTTCAAAATTCCCAAATCCAATGCATTGCTCTCAATCATTATTTCAGATCTCTCAGAATAATGTAGTACAAGTTTGATCATTTCCAATAAGAATTGTCTCTCACATTAGGAAAGTGTTAATACATTTTTATTAATGTCGAAAGTTCAAAATTTTTTTTAAGAGATTAGGTATAAGTTACTGTAGCTCCTAGGTTGGAGAATAAACTATGTCCCTATATCCTATTGATAGTTCACACTATTAGGAACTATGCAGTTGTAATTAAATACGATATTATAGGAGAATATCAACAAACAGAAGATAATAATTTACTCAGAAACTAACTAATTATGATATGTGGTAATCTAGGAAAGCCAAGCTAAGGTTCACCTCAGTATTATAGGACAAAAGAGTGGCAAAAAGTAGTAATTCTACATCAAGAACATACTGAAATAATGAAGAGAACACTCTCAAAACTCATTCCTATAAATTTGACATGTAATTTACAAATCATACAAATTTGTAAAGAATGGTCAACAACTATGAACTAAATGTTGTATACATTTATGGTAACAAAGATGTCTTAATCTGTTTGTGATACTATAACAAAATACCATAGGCTGGGTAATTTTAAAGAAAAATTTATTTCTCATGGTTCTGGAAACTGGATAATTCAAGGTCAGAATGCTGACAGATTCAATGTCAGGCAAGGGACATGGTATCTTCTTCTAAGATGGTGCCTTGCTACTGTGTCCTCCTGAGAGGAGAACACTGTCTGCATGTGGCAGAAGGCAGAAGGGCAAGAGACTAAATGCTGTGTGAAATCTTTATTATAAGGGTCATGATTCCATTCTTATGGGTGGAGCCCTCATGACTTAATCACCTTTTAAAGGCCTCACCCCTCAATGCTACCACCTAAACTTTGGAGGGGATACATTCAAACCATAGTAGTGCTTCTTTAGATATTATACAGGGTGATCCATAAAGTTCATAACTATTTTAACTATATTTCACAATTTTCTTCACTATTAATTCAATGTCAGGATAGCTCAGGTATCCTTTTGGTAACAACTGTCACCAAATCATCACTCTTACAGGTCAAATGATCTTTAAGCTGAATTTCTTCACTTAGAGCCACAGACCAGTCCTCTCAACCTCTGTGTGAGAGGGGTTAAATGTCCTCCCCTCATGTGTGAGAGGGGTTAAATAAGAACTTATTTCCTAGGGGAATCAGTCCTCAAGGCAATTTGTCTGCCAGCTAGGAAAAATAAATAGCAGCTGTTTTATTTTCCCTCCAGTTAAAATTCTTTTAACTCTCAACATTCCCTCCAATGCTAACTATTGCTGACATAAATTGCAATATCATTAATCTGAACTATGGTTTTTTAGCCATGTAACCTCAGACCATCAAAAACAAACTTGTTGTGCTCCCATGTAGGCAATTCACTGACATGTTTACCTAGCTGGCCTTCTAAGAGTACCTCTAGTTGTTCTCTTAATTAGTTCAAGACAGAGTCACTACCATGATAAGTAACTGTTAAGTGAGCTGGATGGATTCAAGGATGTTCAAGTGGGTCATGAAATGTTGATAGAAATTTGTGGCATGCAGGACTGTTTGGAACACCTCTGACAGATCACTATTAGAATAGCACCTATGAAATCTGAATATAAAACTTCTCTTGAACTTCTCTAAAGTGAAGAAATGTACTCAAACTCTCCGCAGGTTTCCTTATACCATGGCACCAGCTAAGTCAGTAACAGGAGGCTTCTTCAACTTCCGAATGTCATTCTTTGATTCAGCTTACCCATGTTATCTGATATTTGAATAGTAGCAGACGAGGCAACCATGAAAAAAAGCCATTAAACTCAAAGGTAATTTGTTACCAGTAAGCATTAAAGCACCATCCCCCAAACAGAAGCCATGAGCCATCCAGTGGCACAAAAAGCCTGTTATATAGGTATCCTACAGCGATTACAACTACCATCCAATAGAAGGTGCAGAATTCCATTTGGCATCATGGCAGCCAATTGCTGGTAATAGGTTAACTGTCCTTCTAGCAAAAACCAAATCTGTACCTTAGCCAGCCAGATGCTAGTGCAAAGTACTGAAGAGGATGAGGAGCACTTCATGAGCGTTTACAATGTTGATTACTGCTTTTGGAAATAGCTTTCAGACCTGATAAAACACCAATTCACATATTAAAGAAACTTAAAATGTTTCAAGCAGTATTTAAAAAAAGGGAGAACACACTAGACATATTATAGTAAAACTACCTGTGACAAAGAGAATATCTTAAAAGCAGCCAAAGAGATAGAAATACGGATTATTTTTAAAGAGTAAAATTTAAACTGATGACTTTTCACAGCAATAGAAGCCAGAAATAGTACAGTGATAATTTCAGTATGCTCAATGAAAATAACTGCCCACTTGGAATTTAATACCCAGAGACTATACACCCTATATATATCAAGAACAGAAAGCCAGGCACAATGACTCATGCCTGTAATCCTAGCACTCTGGGAGGCCAAGGTGTGTATATTGCCTGAGCCCAAGGTTTGAGACCAGCCTGAGCCAGAATGACACACCATCTCTAAAAATAGTCTGGTGTTGTGGTGGGTGACCATAGTCCCAGCTGTTCAGGAGGCTGAGGCAAGAGGGTCACTTGAGCCCAAGAGTTGGAAGTTGCTGTGAGTTATGACGCCATAGCACTCTACTGAGGGTGACAAAGTGAGACTGTCTCAAAACAAAAAAAAAAATGGAGAAAACATTTTAAGATGAACAAAAATCAAGAACATTTGCTACCAAGATATTTTAATGAAGACATTCTAAAGGATGTACTTTAGTCAGAAGAAAAGTGATCTCAGATGGAAATTCTGGGATGAAATGAGAAAGGAAGAACAAAGTGGTATGTATGTGGATCATTCTAAAATTTATCAACTTATAAATACACTAGTTTGTAAAACAGTAGTGATATTATTCTGTGGAGTTTAAAAAATAATATGTAATTAATATGATGACATAGCAATTACACTATTACATTATAAAATTAAATATTTTTAATATATTATTAAACAATAATATACAAATGGATAGGCAGTAAAAACATTCTAAGATCCTTATGTTTTTCAGGATTTAGATAAAGATCCTGATTCAGTTTGGACTTAAGAGTATATGTTATCATTTTTGCAGTGACCACCAAAAATTGAAACAGTGTAGAACTCCCTAACTTGTAGAATAAAATAAGGAAATTATTAATATTTACATCACTCAGTTGTACTTATTCTTATCTGCATTCTACATCTCTGTGAATCACTCTTTTAATGATACAACAGAAAAAAAAATCCAATAACTTTAACCAATCTGGATACCAGTTGTAATACAGAAGTTTACAAAAACAGCATACCTCTTATTCTTTCGTTCTTTTACTTTTGCCCAAGGATCTCTACACTCAAAATAATAATAAATAAATATGCATTTTATATGTTTATAACCTATTATAATTTATGATTCACTGTTTGGAAAATATAATGGTAGTATGTTCACATAGAAAAATAGAAAAGATTACAAAAATATTTGTAATTGCGACTATCTCAATACCAAAAAAAATTTTTTTTAAAATGACCTTAGGAGAGGGGATGGAGCAAAATGGCTGAATAGAAACCTGCAGTGATCATCCTCCACAAAAACAACAAATTCAACAGCTTTCACATAAGCAAGCATCTTCAGAAGAAGCAAATATCACATGAGCAATCACACTACCTAGTTTTAACATTAGATTGAGGAAAGAGGCACTGAAGAGGACAGAAAGAACTATCTTGCCTTACCTGCAGCACCCCCTCCCCCAGCTCCTGGCAGTGCTGCCCCACCATGCACAGTGAAGGGAGAATCTATGTGCCCAGGGAGATGGAAGTGATTGCATTACTTAGCACTGAAACTCGGGCCACCCTGCCACAGGGGAACATAGCACAGGGCAGAATTATGCTGGTGGCCACATACTGAGCATTTAGACTAGCCCAGCCAGAAGAAAATTATCCTCTCTGAAAACTGAGTTCTGGTTATATACCACCAGCAGCCTAAGGCATGGATTAAATCCCCAAAGCAGTCAAGCCACAAGTCAAGCAGACATTGGGCAATTCCTATGGCAGTGCTGGCTCAGAGTCAGTGGATTTGGGGTGCATGTGAGCAAGTAAGCCAGTGTGTGCATCAACCCTCCCCCAACTATAGGCAAACTGGCTCAGTGAGAGTCTTTTTCCAGTGAGGGAAAGGAAAGGGAAAAGTACAGATGACTTTATTTTGCAACTTGGGTGCCAGCTCAGTCACAGCAAAATAAAGTACCATATAGACTCCTAAAGACACAGACTCCAGGTCTTGGTTCCTAGATGGCATTTCTGGACCCACCCTGGGCCAGGAGGAAAAATGCTGCTTCAAAGGGACGGGCCTAATCCTGCAGGATTCACCACCTGCTGACTAAAGACTCCCATGAGGTAGCCAGACAACGGTGACGACAAGCTTTAGGTGAAATTGGATTGGCTTTAGGGCTACGGTGGTCATGAAGAAATGCCCACATCACTCCTCTTCTAATTCCAATAGCCCAACACAGAAAATGATGGAGGAGAGTGAGATACTGCCTGGTAATCCAGGGAATTCTCTCACACCTTACACAAGTTCACCAAGGCAATACAATCAGGAATCTGCAAGGGTCACAGCATTACTTGGCTTGGGGCAACCACAATACTGACATGACTACAGTGACCAAAGACATAGATCACAACAAACAATTCCCTTCAAATATTTGGAAAACCTTCTCTAGAAGGATAGGTTCAAAAAAGCCTAGATAATGAAGATTAAAATAAATATCTAACTCTTCAATCCCCAGTCATCAATGAACATCCACAAGCATCAAGAACATCCACGAAAACATGACCTCATCAAATGAACTAAATAAGGGCCAGGCATGGTGGCTCACAACCGTAATCCTAGAACTTGGGAAGCCAAGGTGAGTTGATCACCTGAGCACACAGGTTCAAGACCAGCCTGAGCCAGAGTGAGACCCTCATCTCTAAAAATAGCTGGGCATTGTGGCAGGAGCCTGTAGTCCCAGCCACTTGGGAGGCTGAGGCAAAAGCCCAAGAGTTTGAGGTTGCTGTGAGCTGTGATGCCATAGCACTCTAACTGAAGGCAACAAAGTGAGATGCTGTCTCCAAAAAAAAAAAAAAAAAAAAAAATAAGAACTAAATGACCAAACCTGGAATGAAGACATGTGACTTTTCAGAAAGAAGAATTCAAAATCTCCTGAAGAAGTTCAATGAACTTTAACACAACACAGAGGAATCAGAGAAATTTAACAAAGTGAAATAATAAAAATAAATCCAGCAGAAATTCTGGAGCTGAAGAATTCAGTTGACAAACTGAGGAATGATTCGGAATCTCTGATCAACAGAATTAACCAAACAGAAGAAAGAATTAGTGAGCCTGAAGATAGGATTTTTGAAAATATATAGTCAGAAGAGAAAAAAAAATAAAGAATTAAGCATGCCTATAATAACTAGAAAATAGCCTCAAAAGGGCAAAGTACGAGTTATTGGCCTTAAAGAAGAGGGAGGAAGAGAGAAAGAAAAAGAAAGAATAAGAGAGAGATTGGAGTAGGAAGTTTATTGAAATAAATGACAGCAAAGAACTTTCCAAACCTGGAGAAAGATATCAATCAAGCACAAGAAGTTACTGAACACCAAGCAGATTTAACCAAACAAGACTATCTCAAGGCATTTAATAATCAAGCTCCTAAAGGTCACAGACAGAGAAAAGGTCCTAAGGGAATCAAGAAAAAAGAAAAAAGTAACATATAATGGAGCTCTAACATGGCTGGCAGTAAACTTCTCAGTGGAAACTTTACCTGTCAGGCAAGACATATTCAAAGTGCCATAGGAAGAAAACCACTAAACCTTAAATATTATATCCTACAAAAATATCTTTCAAGCATGAAGGAGAAATACTTTCCCAGACAAATAAAAGCTGAGGGATTTCATCCACACCAGATTTGTCCTACAAAAATGTTAAAAGGAGTTCTTCACTCTAAATGAAAAAGACACTAATGCACAATAAGAAATTATCTGATGGCATCCAACTCACTGGTAACATCTATTTACATTCGGTATTATTATTGGTAGGTAAGGGCTTACTACTGCTATGTCGTTATTTGATTTCTGCTGCTTTGTGGTCCTCTCTCTTTCTTTCCTCCTTCCTTTCT
>CAUYRH010012603.1:0-30540 GCA_963574655.1 Perodicticus potto | reverse complement strand
AGTATCCCAGAGGTTCTGATAATTTGTGTCTTCATTGTCATTTTGTTCCAGAAATTTGGTAATTTCCTTCTTACTCTCGTCTATGACCCAGCTATTCTTCAGCATAAGGTTCTTTAGCTTCCATGATTTTGTATGAGTATGCAGATTCCTGTTGTTTTTGAGTTCAACTTTTATTCCATGGTGGTCGGAGAAGATGCAAGGAATAATTTCTATTCTTTTAAATTTGCTGAGATTAGACTTGTGACCTAAGATGTGATCAATTTTTGAGTATGTTCCATGGGGTGCTGAAAACGTGTATTCAATTTTATTAGGATGAAATGTTCTGTAGATGTCTGTTAAATCCAGTTGTTGAATGGTTACGTTTAAATCTAAAATTTCTTTACTTAGCTTCTTTTTGGAGGATCTATCCAACACTGCTAAAGGAGTATCTCCAACTACTATGGAGCTGGAGGAAATCACATTACTCATGTCTATTAGAGTTTTTCTTATAAATTGAGGTGCATTCTGGTTGGGTGTATAAATATTACTAATTGAAATCTCATCATATTGAGTGGTACCCTTAACAAATATGAAATGTCCATCTTTATCCTTCTTTACGTTGGTTGGTTTAAAGCCTATTGTATCTGCAAATAAGATTGCAACACCTGCAAAGCGCTGTGGCTGGGATCACTCCTTAAGTGGCTGTCCACTTACTCAGTGTGCCAAAACCGGTCTCACCCTATGCCCCTGAGGGCTAAGGCTGCACAGCGTCTCAGTCCCCGCCTTTAGGCTGCTTAGTCACTACATTACTCGCTCCCCCTGATGCCTGTTCTGCGACCCTGACGGTGGAGCTTGCCAGGGCAGTTCTCCCACAATGGCTCCACACAGCCCACCACCAAACACTGGCAGCTCCATCTGGCTCAGTGGCCCAGTCTGAGGCCCCAGACAATACTCAAAAACCCTCGCACTCCTGCCCAAGTTCTCCCAAGGCAGTTCAACCAAGTGCCAAGTCCAAAAGAAACCGAAACGGCTCACAGGCAAGGCCTTTCCAGCCTGCAGTCCCACTGTTGCCCCACCCACAGCTGCCGACAGGTTCAGACCGAAGGAACAGACACAACCACTTGCCCAATCTCTGCTGCTTTTGCCTTCCTCAGGATGTTCAGAAGCCTCACACTGTCTCCCTGTGTCCCCAAAGGGAAGTTTCTGGGCAGATCCCGCCTGCCAGATATGCCTGAAGTCCTCTCTCCCCAGTCTCACCGTGCCCAGCCGCAAGGAAACTGTTACTTGGCCGCCATCTTGTGCCACCCTCTCGGAGCCATCAGTATTTCAATACTTACTGTGGCCCAAAGTATGAGTGTTCTCGTATAAAGAGAACATAAAGAGGTTGTAGAAAGCCTGAAGAACCTTTCGAATTGTATTAAGAATAAACTTCTAATCTTTAAAAAGACTTTTTTCCCCCCAAAACTTGAAATTATTCTTAAAAAGTTTGGATTGCTTTAATTGAGTGAATAGGAAAAATTAGTATATAACAAATATTAGGAATATTAATTTTGCGTTATATTACTTTTTTTCTCCTCTTTGTATGTCTTTCTTATGTTAGACTTTAATTTATGACTGTATCTGAAATTAGGCTAAGCATGTGGCTTACACTTGTAATCCTAGCACTCTGGAAGGCCACGGCAGGAGGTTTGCTTGGACTCAGTAGTTTAAGCCCAGCCTAAGCAAGAGCAAAACCCTTTTTCCACTAGGCATGGTGGTGCATGCCTGTAGTCCCAGCTACTTGGGAGGTTGAGGCAAGAGCATTACTTTAAGCCCAGGAGATTGAGGTTGCAGTGAGCTATGATGATGCCACTGTATTCTGGCCTGGGCAACAGAGCAAGACTTTGCTCTGTCTCAAAACACCCCACTATATACACATACACGTGTACCGGTGTGCATGCGCATGCACACACCCAGTGTATATACTCACACGCCTTTATTCTTTCCCACAGGTTAGATTGTCCTGTCACTTGGCATAAGTCATCTTTCCCTTGACCCTGAAGAACGTAATTTTAATAGATGGAGTTCATGCCTTCTTTTATTCTGGAATGCCTCTCTTCCGATTCAGAAGCAGATCTCCTCAGTCAGATACTTAGAAAATGGGTTTTCCCATTGTTTGAACAACTTGAGTATTATAATGACATAGGTAATTTCAAAATGCCATTTGGCTTGGTAGGGGTTTCATTCAGATTTAAAAGTTGATTTGAGAATTATCTCACAATTTATGTGCAAACAGGGAAAAGCCTGTTGGTATAGATGAGGATGTATTTTATTTAGTCAGCAAATACACTAGGACTTATTTTGAGTTCATTAAGAACTGTAAGCAAATGCCTTGCCAAGTAATTTGTTGTTATTGTTTTCTCCCTACTTGTTAACTTTTCAAACACTTCAGCACGTTTTATTCTGCATTGCTATAGTTACTGTGATTTTAAGTAAGTCCACTTTTACATGCATAGTTGAACATTTTTGACTCCTACCTTAATTCTACCTATTTGTTTTGCCTACTACCTGGTACCCAAAATAGGCTTTTGCAATTACTTTGACAGTAGCTTAAGATAGCTTTCCTGAAAGATTTGAGTCTGGACCTGCATTTATATTTGGGTATAGTGACTTAAGATATAATAAGGCTGCTAAAGTCTGTTTCTTTTCTGGACAAAGAAGCTGGTAGCTTTTTAGTATTGTCTTGTTGGAGTTCTGTTTGCTCAGATTGGCTGTGGTGATCTTTGGATGAATTTATACAGCTAGCTGGCCATCTGATACTACTGCATGAAATGAACTCTCCATCAGGGTTTGGAGGAACCAGAAAACTCCTGAGTGAGATTTGGGAAGTTATTAATTTCTGACAGAGCACATCTGTTTTCACTTTATGAAAGCCAGGCCCTGGACTTCTGCATTTTGGTTCTCTTTTTGTAGACTGGGCCCTAGGGTGCCTTTCCAAAAGCAAGACTCTGGACTTCTGCATTTTGGTTCTCTTCTTGTAGGCTGGACCCAAGGCTGCGTTTAGTATCTTGCTGTGATGGTGGTTTCTGTTAAAAATTACATTGGTTTCACATTTTGACTGTCACCTTGCCTGGGCCTTCATTAATTTCTTGGCAGCACATTCAGTGACCTGACAGCCGTATAACTTTTATCAGGTGTATCTTTTCAAAGGCTTCATGTTAGCTCAAATTGCTATAATGAAATATCATATGTGGAATGGCTAAAACAATATTTATTTCTCACAGTTGTGGAGACTGGAAGTCCAAGATCAAGGTCTGGTTGGGTTTGGTTGCTGGTGAGGACTCTCTTAGGCTTCTTGCTTTGACCTAACAGAGCAATTTCTTTATCTTCCTCTTCTGATAAGGCCACTAATGCCTTTGTAAGGACCCCAGCTTTATAACCTCATGTAGCCCTAATACCTTCCATGGCCCTATCTCCAAATAAATTATATTGGCTGTTTTAGAGCATCAGCATATGAATTTCAGGGGTACGTAGTTCAGATCATAACAGGCTTTAGACTGCCATTTTTGTAAACACTTTTTAAAGATTAGTATTGGTAACTTAAATATTTGTGTATTTTCCCCTTGTCTGAGTCAGTTTTCCATTATCCAGCGGGTGAGACAATATAGTCATCTCCTAGTATCCACAGAGGATTGGTTCTGGGATCCCCAAGGTTACCAATAAGTCCTTCAGATGCTTGATCTCTTATGTAAAATGTCATAGTGACATATAACTTGTCAACATCCTCCCATATACTTTAACCTTTTGACTGAACAACGCCTGTGGACACGTTTTGTTTCTAAGCACTCTGGAATCAAAGGGTTAAATAGAAGGTAAGTCCTATGTCTATACTTATAGTAACAACTATATTATTTTTTATTTGTGTGTGTTTTTTTTTTCTTTCAAATATTCCAACCCATGGTTGGTTGAATATGGATGCAGAACTCACTGATAAGGGAGGGTGGACTGTATATGTTATCGATGGTAGCCTTTCCAACTTAGAAGCCTCAGAGGCACTGTTGGAGCTGGGAGAGTAAAATTTAGAGGGATTGAGCTTTGGGCATGTTTTCTCTTTATTTTTTCCCCCCTAGAGTTTTTATTTTAACTTTTAATGGTATTTGAGAAGAGACACCAGTTGCCAGTTAATTAGTGATAGCCAACAGGTTGGTCGGACTATGACTTTAGGCCAAGCAGTTTTATAGACGAGGTATATCTGAGTAACAGTACATTTTGCCCTTGTGAAATCAGCATATTTTATGTATTTTTCCAGGTAAAGTCTGTGTCAATATTTAAATAATTCTTTGTAAGAGGAAACAATGTAAGAATCAGAGCAAAAGAGGATTTTTTTGTCTGTTGAAAATATTTTACCTCTTACAGCTATAAAGGCCAATACATTGCTTGAAATGATAGCAAGTTATTCTTTCACTCAAAATTCTGAATGAATAAATCCATTGACACTTTCCTTTGTGGTTGAATTGGCCTGCATCATTTTTAAGCTGTCTGCATTTTTTTTTAACCCAAGTTTTGATCTAATGATTTGTTCTGATCTATCAACTGCCACTTGGGCTTGACCCAAGATTAAGCCTTTTTTTTTTTTTGAGACAATATTTTACTCTGTCACCCTGGCTGGATCGCAGTGTTGTGATCATAATTCACTGCAATATCAAACTCCTGAGCTCAAGCAATCCTCATGCCTCAGCCTCTTGAGTAATCAGGACTACAGGTACTTACTATCATACCTGGTTGCTACTTTTTCCATTTTTTTATAGTGACGTCTTGCTCTTGCTTATGCTGGGTTTGAGCTCCTGACCTCAAAATAGTCCTCCTGCCTCAGCCTCCCATAGTGCTAAGAATATAGGCATGAGCCAACTTGCTAGGCCTAAGATTAAGCCATTCATATTACCCTAGGTTACGGGACCATTTTAATCTGGGTGGAAAAGCTAGCCCTGTTAGAGGTCAGGGTCTACTGAGGCCAAGCTCAGAAGCCCAAACTCAGAAACAAGCCAAGTAGGCATTATATTGTGAGCCATATACAAAACGATACTAGTCTTTGGTTAAGAAATAAAAAAGACTGTGCCCTCTCCACTGGGAGATACCAACTTGCATATAGCTATGTTTTAAAGAATAATGTCTGTTCCTGAAATGAATTGATCACATGAATTTTTAGGTGCTTAATTGTTTCAGAGCTCAGTTTTCTCACTGTGCTAAGAGTTGCCTGTAGGATAATGCATCCCACCTTTTTAATGTGCATTGGAATCATCCAGGTTCTGTTTTGACAGGTCTATGTTGGGGCCTGAGATTTTGCATACCTAAACAGCTCTTAGGCCATGCCTAAAGTACTGGTCCATCTACCACATTAAAAAAATTATTTTAAAAACAGCTTTTTTGAGATTTATGTGTTATATTTTCACACAATTTCAATTTATTATTCAGTTGTTTTTAGTATATTCAGAGTAGTGTAATCATCACCACAATCCAATTATAGATTATATTTATCAATCCCAAAATAAAACTCTTACCCTTTTAGCACTCACTGGGTATTCTTCTTGACTGTAAGTAATCTCTTATTTGCTTGCCACTGAAAAACATTTGCCTGTTCTAGACATTTCATATAAGTGGATTTACATAATATGTAGTCTTTTGTGTCTCTTTCATGTAACATAATGTTTTCAGGTACTTAATGACTTTCTATTGCCAAGTAATTGTCTGGTGTATAGATATGCCACATACTTTCTGAGTTTAGTGCGTTTATTTACTATTTATTTAGTGATACAGGAAAAGATAAATTTATTTTCTATAATGTTTGTTACTTTTTATGCTCCTTAATTCCTCTGACGTACTCTCTTTTGTGTTTGATTGATTTCTTTGTTAAATGAACCTTTTTGATCCCCTCTTCGTATTTTGTATATTTTTTACTTACTTTCTTAGTGGTTACATGGGATTATAATTACCGTCCTACATTTATAAATATAGTTTGAGGTGATGACAACTTTGCTTCTGTGGCCGACAAAAACTTTGCTGCTATTCAGCCCCTTCCTCTTCCACCTTTGTTATTGTTGGATATGACATCTTTATACATTGTGCTCCCATCAACACAGATTCATGACTGTTAATGGATCTGTTAGTAACTATATGGGAAGGAAAAACAGGAATCACAAACTCAAAATACAATAATGCTAACTTTTATATTTTCCTACCTTTACTTGCTTTGAGTTACTTGTAACTTTCCTTTTATTTCAGTTGGAATGGCTCTTTTTTAGCATTTCTTGTGAGCTATATCTTACTAGTGAAGATCTCTTAGTATTTGTCTAGTAATTTCTTCTCTATTTATTTTGAAAGACAGTGTTGCCAGATATGAAATTCTTTGATTGACAGTTTGTTTCTGAGTACTATAAAAACGTTACTCTACTGCTCTTGCCTCCGTGGTTTTTGATTAGAAATGAGCTGTTAGTCTTACTGAGAATCTCTTATATGTGTATGTGATGATGGTACCATTTTTTGCAATGGCATGAGCTTACTTTGTGACTCTGTGTTGCATTTTGGTAATTCTTGCAATATTTTAAACTCTATTATATGTGTTACAGTGATCTGTGAGCAGTGATCTTTGATGTTACTATTGTAATTTCTTGGAGGAGCCACAAACCACACCTACACAAGATGTCAAACTTGATTGATAAATGTTGTGCAATTCTGATGCTCTGCTGACTGTTACCTCTTATTTCCCCTCTCTTCTGATCTCCCTATTCCCTGAGATACAACAGTATTGAAATTAGACCCATTTGATAACCCAACAATGGCTGGAAGTGTCCAAGTGAAAAGAGTCATAAAAATGTCTCACTTTAAATCAAAACCTAAAAATAAGCTTAGGGAAGAAGGTAGCCAACATTCAAGCTAGGCCAAAATCTAAGCCTCTTGTGACAAACGGCAAAGTTGTGAATACAAAGGAAAAGGTTCTTTAAGGAAATTAAATGTGCTACTCTACTGAATACATAAATGAAAAGGAAGTGAAACAGCCTTATTGCTGCTACAGAGAAAATATTAGTGGTGTGGATAGACAATCAAATTAGCCACATTTCCTTACGCCAAAACCTAATCCAGTGTAAGGCCCTCATTCCTTTAATACTGCTAAGATTGAGAGAGGTGAGGAAGCTACAGAATAAAAGCTAGAAACTAGAAGAGGTTGGTTCATGAGGTTTAAGGAAGGAAACCATCTACATAACATAAAAGTGGAAGGTGAAGGAGCAGGTGCTGATGTAGAAGCTGTAGCAAGTGATCCAGAAGATCTAAGATCACCACTGATGAAGGTGGCTATGCTAAACAGCAGATTTTCAAAGTAGATAAAACAGCCTTCTATTGGAAAAAGATGTCATCTAGGACTTTCATAGCAGGAGAGAAGTTAAAGTTTCAAAGTACAGGCTGACACTATTGTTAGGAGCTAACACAGCTAGTGCCTTTGAGTTGAAGCTAGTGCTCATTTGTCATTCCAGATATTTAGAGCCCTTAAGCATTACGAGGTTTGACAATTAAGTCCGCAAACTCATACTTGAAAAAGTGCAACATGTTTCATTGCTGAGCATCATTACAGTAACCTTCAAAGTACTGTCCTTGAAAGCTATGCCCCAAGATAGTACCTAGTCCTTCAAAGTGGTTTTGGAATTCTTTTTCTGGAATGGCCATCAGACCTGTAGTCGTATTACCCTTGATGTTGTTAATGTCATCAAAAGGTCTTCCTTTCAATGTTCCCTTTGTCTTCGTGTAAAGAAAAAAGTTGCTGGGGGCCAGATCAGGTGTGAAACCTTACCGAGCTGTTTTTACAGTGCTGCTAATGTAAACGCATGGTGGCAAGTTTGTGAACTTAATTGTCATGCCTTATACATTAAATCTACTTTGCCTGGGCTCTGGAAGTGGAGCAGCAAAGCCTGGATGGCAGCACATCTGTTTATAAAATGGCTTACTGAGTATGTTCAGCCCACTGTTCAGACCTGCTACTCATAGAAAGAAACAGTTCCTTCCCAAATATTACTGCTCTTGACAATTCACTTAGTCACCCAAGAGCCTGATGGTGGTGTACAGCATAATAATGTTATTTTCACGCCTGCTAACTAATACAACATCCGTTCTGCAGCCTGTGAGTCAAAGAGTAATTTTGACTTTGAAATCTTATTATTTAAGAAATACATTTTATAAGGTGATAGCTGTCATAGATAGTGACTCCTCTGATGGCTTTGAGCAAAGTCAGTTGAATACCTTCTTGAAAGCATTCATCATTCTAGATACCATTAAGATTATCCATAATTCGCGAGAGGAGGTCAAAGTGTCAACATTAACAGGAATTTGGAAGATGTTGTATCTACCTCATGTATCAATTTGAAGTGTTCAAGACTTTAGTTGAGGAAGCAACTGCAGTTGTGGGGGAAATAACAAGAGAAGTAGAATTAGAAGTAGAGCCCAAGACATGACTGAATTGCTGTAATCTCATACTCGAATGGATGAAGAATTGCTTCTTATGGATAAGCAAAGAAAGTAGTTTCTTGAGATGGAATATACTTCTGGTGAAGATGCTGTGAATATTATTGAAATGACAACAGAGGATTTATAATATTACATAACCTCAATTATAAAACAGTGGCAGGGTTTGAGAGGATTGTCAATTTTGAACGTTCTTTGAGAAAATCCCATCAAAGAGCATCACTAGTTACAGAGAAATCTTTTGTTATAAGAAGTGTCAGTGGATGCTGCAAACATCATTATACTGTCTTTTCAGAAAATGTCACAGTCACCCTGACCTTCAGCAGTCGCTACCCTGATTAGTCAGCAGCCGTCTCCATTGAGGCAAGACTCTGTAGCAGCAAAAAAGTTACAATTCACTGAAGGTTCAGATGATTGCTAGTATTTTTTAGCAATAAAGTATTTTTTTTAAGGTATGTACATTGTTTTAAGACACGATTTTGCATACTTATAGGCTACAGTATAATGTAAACTTAACTTTCCGGTGGACTTGGGAAACCAAAAACTGTGTTTGACTTGCATTATTGCAACATTTGCTTTATTGTGGTGGTCTGGAATGGAATTCACAACATTTCCCCAAGGTATGTATGTATGTTTGTTTTTACAGTTGTTAGCATCTCACATGTCCCTTAGGCTCTGTTCATTTTTCACTTTTTTTTTGAATTAGTGAATTTTAATCTTCTTATCTTCAAGTCGGCTGAATTTTTTTCTCTTACCTTGTTCACAACTGTTAAACCTTCTAGCAAACTTTTCATTTCAGTTAGTATACTTTCCAGCTCTTGGGTTTCTGTTCGTTTTATTTTTATAATTTTTCTTTCTCCGTGAATATTCTCTACTTGTTCATCTGTTGCTTTCCTGATTTCCTTTAGTTCCTTTGGTTTCCTTTATTTCATTGAGCATATCGAAGACTCTTGACGTAAAGTCTTTTTCTAGATAAGTGTCTACATTTCATCAGGGATGGTTGCTGTTTATTTTTTTTCCTGTGAATGGGTCATACTTTGTTATCTTACTGTGTTTTGTTACAGACTAGGCGTTTTGAGTATTTATAGTGCTATAGTTCTGGACATCAGATTATTCCCTTTCCCCAAGGTTTGTTGTTTTTGATTGTTGAGGGCTGAAGTCATCTAGATTGCTTAGTGACTTTTTCAGATTATTTTTATTCTTGGTCATTTGTAGCCTCTGAAATCTCTATTCTTTATATTGGTAGTCAACCTTCCCTGCCTGTAATAAAAAAGAAAAATAATATACCACTTTCCTAATTTTTGCAGCCTCTGAGCTGGGTTAGTTCAACTCTGAGCTAAGTGCCTACTACTGATTCTTGGTTTTTGCCTTTACCTCCTTCTTGTACTGAACCCATAGGTCTGTCAGAGGTACGATCCTGGCTTTGGTTTTTTTCTGAGTATACTTCTGGTCCTAGACATACATGTTGTACTTCATCTTCCCTGGTATACAGGCAGTGGCCCTTCTAAGTCCCTTTCCCCCCCAAAACTTCCACCTCATCTTTATCTTACCAATCTTTTGGGTATGTCTCCTGGTTGTCAGCCTCTTGCCTGATAGTGTAAGTCTTTAAATCTTTTGACATATGCCTGGAAATTCACTTTAGTTGGGGTAAGATGTGGATGAGAAAATAAATTATATATTGGCACTGGTCCCATGGACTGCCACACAGGTCAAAATACACTAGAGCATTTTTTTTTCATGGCCCTACCTAGGGTTGAACCCTCAAACTCTTGGGCTCAAATGATTCTCTTGCTTCAGCCTCCCGAGTAGCTAAAACTACAGCTTGCACCACAAAGCCCGGCGATTTTTAGAGACAGGGTCTTGCTCTTGCTTAGGCTGGTCTTGAACTTCTGAGCTCAGGCAATCCACCTGCCTTGGCCTCCCAGAGTGCTAGGATACAGGTGTGAGACACCGTGCCAGGTACAACTAGAGTATTTTAAGAACAAGGTCTGTATTTGTCTCCTGGCTCCAGTAAGCCTACATCAGGACTGAAGGCAGTTGTCACATCCATAGCTGCTGCTTTGGGGAATTTGGAATACTAGACAGGCAAACAAAAGACTAGTATGCTTTCTTACTGAAATTCAGCTACCTTTTTCTTTTTTCAGCACTCCCTTGGTTGCGTTAAGTTTTTGATTTCAGCGTTGATTCTGTCAGTTTTTGCCAGCTTATGATTATTTGAGAGGCGGGATAAATTCCTTCAGTGCCCTACTCCACTATTTTCTCTTATGTCACGCCTGAGTTCTTTTTATATTGACCTCAGTATGGTATTTTTTTGGTAGGTAAATTTGATAACTCTATTTGTAATATTGGCCTTTTAAATTGCAATTTATCACTAAAAGTTTGCTTTTAAAAATTTCTGAAGTGTTCAAATTTGCAACCTCTTATAAAAAAAGAACAGATTACAAGCATCTTAGGAAGGAGATATTTTACATTAGTTGTTGAAAAAAATTAAGTAGAATATTGGAGAAAATATATGGTATTTTTGTGTAATTTAGAAACATTCCTATTCACTAACAGTTGTTTGACGTAGTGACACATAGTTGACCTAGGAAAAGATGTCTATTTCTGTAATAGAGATATTGTTAATGCAACTCTTGAGAACTACTCCAGAGCTACTCATCGCACTCAGTTTGTTCTTTTAGATTGTATAAGCTTAGGCTACTTAATATTTTGCTGGTGTTTTTTTATAGTTGAGTGGCTTAAAAGCAGTGTGAGCAGAGGAATGCTATTCATGTTGAAAATGCTGAAGAGAAAGAACTTTTTTCTCATTAAGTCACTGGAATTATAAAGACAATAGGTGTGGGGGAGCGATGAGATAAAATTAGTTGTTTTTTTTTTTTTTTAAAGATTTTCATTCCTTGATAAGAACTGACTGTTGGAAAAATTGATCCCTTTTTGATATTTGGTTTAATAGCCACAGTGATATATCCTAGAACTCCTAGGTTACTGGCCTTTAAATTACTGACAGTTTGATCTGTGTGCTTTTGTTAGAAAGTAAGCAGTTCACAACAAGCATTAACCATGGGATAAAATCAGTTTCATGTATCCTTTTCAATAATTTATAATACTTGGTTGACTGGGCTTTATAAGTGTTAATAAGAGCTGATAAAGAATTTTAAATTACATTTTTTTCATTTGTGTATACAGGAATTTTAATTTTTGAGAACAGAAGGAAATAAGTTTTTTCATGATTTGGCGGCTACAGATGCATATTTTAGAAGATTATTTCCCAGGGAATGAAATTCATTTCAATTTGCTTTTTAAGGATTTGCTTTTAATTCTGGACTAACGAGGCAATTAACCTTAGAGGCATACTATATATCAAACTATTCTTTAAGAACTTACTTGTAACTGACAGTTGTATCATATTAACCTTAATTTTTTTAAGCACTTTCTGCCTTACAGGAAACATTTGTGCTGGAACTTGCTTGTTGTATAGGTGTTAAATATCTAGATTATGGATTATGTATGCATTTTGATTCTTATTTATATTCTGATTTTTGAACTGTGTTGTAGCTTATTCCAACCTTTCCTGGAGTGCCTCAGGAAAAAATGAAATTGAAACTTATTTTCCTATTCTTTAACAGCTCTTCTGAAGGTTTATGTAGGTTACTATGAAAGTTTTGAGGCAAATTGTGTTATGAGCCGTTATTTTGCTTCTAAGAAATACTGTTAGATTCTCTTGTGCAAGTTTCAGCTTGCTTGGCTTATCAGTGTTGCTGGGAGGGCTTCATTTGTTTATGTTTCTTGATTTTCCTGTTATCTCAAATCTTCTATAATGACTCATAATGATTAAACTTTTGGCTTAGAGGCATGGGCTGGCTAATTCTTTGATTTCATTTTATGCTACTTTTCTTTCTGTCATGGATGCTAGGGGTCAGTGACTTGAGTATCTTCCTTCTCTGGTGAACTAAATTGTGACTTTACTAAACTATAGTAGACTTGCCTAATTTATTAAATACCACCCTTTTTAGAAGTGGGTGGAATTTATTAAATTATTTCTTATCTCCACTTCCTCAAAACTGCTTCCTGTAAAAACTCTTATAATCACCATTAAGAGAAGGTAACCTTGAACCTTAGAAAATTATTCTTGTTTAATAGATGGTTGAGATCTTTGCAGTTTGGGACATTATGTAATTTAGACAAATTTCATCATTCGTATGTTCTTGACAATTTGAATTTTAGCTGCAAATTTATAATTATAGTAGAACCTCTATAAGTTGACCACACAAGGGACTGTAACAAACTGATCAACATATGGAGATCAACATAAGGAAGTTGGCACGCTGTACTGATACATACATGTGGTACGTGTCTGGTCTGCAAAACTTAGGTCAGCTTAAGGGGGTGGTCGATGTAGGGACCAACTGTCAAGGTTCTTCTGCACATAGAAAAAGAATAAAGGTCCTAAGCTCCTTTTTACTTCCATGTCAATTCATCTCTTACACTAGACAAGGCTGATGGCTATCGTGTTAAAAATGACGTACCTCTTTTCTGTAGAAAAGTCGTACTTACCCTAAAATTTTTGCTTTCTTAAACGGCATTTATTCTGCTAAGGTAGAAACTGAAGAGATAGGTCGCCAACAGAGCCATCCTTTTCTTCTCTTTTTAAAAATGTCATTTTTTTTCCTTTTCTCTGTTAACAATTGCCTCATGTTAGTATTTATCTATGTTTAAGATTTACTTTCAACATAAAAGTTTTTCAAAGGGGAAAACCTGAATTTTACCTCTCTTAGAGAAAGAATTTTGCTTGGGGGCGGGGGGCTTGAGGCCTGTAGCTCAGTGAGTAGAGCACTGGCCACATACACCGAGGCTGGTGGGTTCTAGCCTGGCCCAGGGCTGCTAAACAACGACAACTGCAACAAAAAAATAGCTGGGTGTTGTGGCGGGAGCCTGCAGTCTCAGCTATTCGGGAGGCTGAGGAAAGAGAATCGCTTAAGCCCAAGAGTTTGAGGTTGCTGTGAGCTGTGTCGCCATGGTGCTCTACCAAGGGCAACATAGTGAGACTCTGTCTCTTTCTTTCCTTTTCTTCTCTTCTTTTTTTTTTTTTTGAAGAAAACTGGATGAGGTGGGGAGGGACAAATACTTTGCACATTGGTCTTCTAAATAATAAAGAGGAATCTGGAGTTAACGTATGTCAATATTGAGATTTTATCTCCATGGCTTTCAGTCTGTATCATGTTGGATGAATTACTTAGCGTTTAGAATGTCTGTTAAAAAGTTATAATAATAAGAGTACTTGCCTCATAGGAAATATTAGTAGAATTAAATGAGTAATTTGAGATACATAGGTATGTGTAGCATGGTGCTTAGTAGATAGTAAGCAATGAGATGTTAGCTCATTGTATTAGTATCGTTGAAGAAAGGCCTGTCTTTATTGTTTTTCTTACCTTGGTAATATGTTAATTTGGAAAGAAAAGCCAAATTAAATATATTCCTTTATTGAAGAAAAAAATTCTATTGCATTTAAAATGGCAAGTTTATTTTTTAAGCGTATAGCTGAATTGAGGTAAGGGACTCAATACACCTGCTTGTGTTTGCTTACGCAGTCATATTAAATGTGAAGTCTTTTAAATGCTGCACGTGTTTTGATCTGTGTTTTAAGGAGTAATTTTTGTAAGCCTGTTGATACTAAAATGCACTACATTGCTGTACTTCCTAAACTTTTGGGAAATGCCAACAGTTTTATCTCTTTGGAATTATATGATATAATTTATGTTCATCCTGAACCTTTCTAAACTTCATGAGTTAACATAAATTCTTGATTATTTTTACAAAGTTATGTGTTTATCTAGCACATGAATATAAATATATTCCTGTCTCCAAAGTGTTTGTGCTTTTGTTTTCTTCACCTCAAATCCTTTCTCCCTGATAGTGGCCCAGCCTTGAAGCTCTCAGATTTATCAGGGCTCTGTAGAGGTTAACTGCTTTTGAGGAATGGCCTCTTTCTCTTATCTAAAATGACACTCTATCCTTATTATGCTTGGTTTCATTGCTGATTATCCAATGTGTGAGAGACAGGACCTGGCACATTGTAAACACTAATAAACATTTATTGTAAACACTAAAAAACATTCGTTAAGTTAATGAAGGAATGGCATTGATCAATTTAAAATGGTTTTGTTGCACATATGAGGAGGAAGAATCTGCAAACCAGTTTTTTATAATTTTATATGAGATTATTTTAGGTATTTATGCTAATAAGGAGATGAACCATTTTAAAAAATGCAATTTATTACCTTTTAAACTTCCCCTCCAAAAAAGAAAAAAAAAATTGAGCGTTTAGAGTACTTTGTGCACAGTGTGAACTGTAGAAGGTCTGAATGAAAACACACAGATCACCTTAAAGTAGGTAGCAGGAATTTATCTTTTTTTTTTGTCTAAGACTTAGCTCAGTGCCTTGTTACATATGTTAAGAAAAGTCAATAAATGTTTGTTGGGTGAGTGAATGAGCCTATAAAATTACTTAAATCACGAATTAGTTGTCAGTTTCCCAAAGAGTATCCTAAAGACCCTGGAATAAGAGCTCTGGAATAAAGTGTATCAAGCACGTTTTGGAAATACTGTTTTCCATTAATTCTCAAACTTGAGTGTGAAGCAGAATCACCTGGTGAGTTTGTAATACAGTCTTTTAGGTTTACTTTCTTCACCCCTGTGTTGGAGGTAGTACAGAAGATTCACATTTCTGGAAAGTTCTGAGGTGATGGGGGTGATGGTGATCCTGCTGCGGCCATTCTGATTGTTTGACTTAGAGTAAGGGTATGATACAAAATGTGCCTAATCAATAGAGGCGGAATATTTGCAGAAGAAGTGATGGTTACCAACTCTTGAAATGTTAAATGTGGCACAAACTTGAATTCATGAAATGCTTTATGTTCTTCCAGGCTGTGGATCTTTCCATTGATGAATCCAGCTTGACAGGAGAGACGACACCTTGTTCTAAGGTGACTGCTCCTCAGCCAGCTGCAACTAATGGAGACCTCGCATCAAGAAGTAACATTGCCTTCATGGGAACATTGGTCAGATGTGGCAAAGCAAAGGTAGTTTTTTTCTTGTTGTGAGAAAAGTGTCTTTGTTTTAGACTTTTTTCAAACATTTTTTGCTAATTTTATCTGAAATTTTTTTCAAAATATATGACAAAAGATAGAATGGAACCTAACACTTGGCACCTATTTGTGAGATTGGGGACTGTGTCTCTGAAGAAAAATATATCTGTAGTTCTTCTATTTACCAGATAATGGATAGTCCTCAGTACTTATGCAGAACCAAGTAGATCATGTATATAGTCATTACTAGTTAAATATTTTAGTTCACTTGATGTGGTACTGGCTATGATATTCTGATTATGTATTCCCTTACTGATTCATTTCAAGTGTTATCTTACCTGGATTCTAATATTTCACCAGTATAAAAGGCACCATTCACTAGTTTATGAGGGGGAAAAGAAACTAAGTTAAATGTATCTGTTGAATATAATATAGATTTGAATTTCAGAAATATTAATATGGGCAAAAATGGACCTCAGAGTTATTAATAAGTTTAATAAAGCATTTGTTTCCCAAGTTTATGTCATAAGAGGTAAATGGTAGTGATAGTAACATAAAATAGATTTGCTAAGGAAACCTTGGACATACATGTCAGGTATCGTCACTGTAGGTAAGACTTTGAAGAGTGGGGATGAAAGTTTTTTGGTTGTTTTTTTGATATGTCATTCCATGTGAATGTAAATGTATTTTACTGTTTTTCCCCTTAGGGTATTGTCATTGGAACAGGGGAAAATTCTGAATTTGGGGAGGTTTTTAAAATGATGCAAGCAGAAGAAGTGAGTACTTAATAAGTTGACGTATTTGTTTCAAATGTGAAATTCTCCATTGTTAGAGGAAAAGAGAATACTGTTGTATAAATTTATGTACTAATGAGCATTATTTTATTCAGAATATCACTCAGTTGTCTCTGCATAGAAACATAATTAGAGAGCCTTTAATTGGAAGGGCCTGGATTGACATTGTTGGTATTCTAAAGATTTTGATTAAATTAGCTTGTCATATTAATTTTAAGGATTACTAATTAGCATATTTGTATCTCAGATCATGTCTTCTACCAAAATTTTAAACTTTTTACATAATTCTAAGTAATCAGGGGTAAAGGGAGATTGCCAAATGGAATAACCTAGAAGACATTCTTGGTTAAGGGTATTAAAGATGAGTTCTTTCATTTAAAATGTTTTCTTATATATGAGAAAAGTAGTTGTATTCTGTAAATGTCATGTTCTGCCCAAATCGTCTGAATTTCTCAGGTAATCTGCCAAGGCTGCAGTTTGTGATGTAACATGGAAACACATTCCCAGAAGTGAAGGGATGGCTACAGAAGAGGGTTAGCAGATCAGGGTAAAAAGACATGGTAGTACAAGCATGTTTGTAGGTAAAGAAAGGAAGGGAAAAATGGGAAAAGTGAGGGGACAGCTAACAGTAATGAAGCCCTATAGAAGGTGGTAGGAAAGAGAACAGATTTTTTTCCTCAAAGGGAAGCATAGGGAGAATGAACCTTTTCAAAGAAACAGGCTTTTAAAAATTTTTTCATTTTTTACTGTGTGGCCTTCGGAGTTGTTTAAAGTCAACTTCATTTTACTGAAGTTCCCTGAAATACAGTGTATCTGTAGGTCTGCCATTTACCTGATAATGGATACTCTTCAGTATCTGCTCCTTATTTAGGAAGAGTGGTTCATGGATCTGTTCATTTCTAGCTAAATAAATAACTTATTTGGTAATATTTACCTTATGGGACAGTTGTATGGTTAACTTACAAATTGGTTTATCAAGTACTTAGCAGAGTCCCTGGCACTTAATAAAGCATAGCCAGTTTAGCCATTTGTGGTGACATTCTTCTTCAATTTGTGAAGGCACCAAAAACTCCTCTGCAGAAGAGCATGGACCTCTTAGGAAAACAGCTCTCGTTTTACTCCTTTGGTATAATAGGTAAGAGAAGAGTGAGTATGTATATATTATATTTTTATTTGTGTTTTTATTTGGAATGTGGAGGGTGGTGATAATTTAGTCCTTTTTATTGGCTTTTCTTTTTTTAAGCTTAATAAGTATATTTATTTTTTCAAATTATGAAACTAACACCTAGCCATTGTCCTTTTCCACAAAGTAAAAACTTTGTGGAAAGTTTATGTAAAGTTTATATATAGACTTTATATAATTCCAATAATCAGAGAATATCGCTATAAACATTTTAGTATCTGCCCTTCAAGTCTTCAACAAAAATATGATGGTACTGTTTTATGGACTTTTTTTTTTTTTTTTTCTATGTATGTGATTGTAAACATCTTGTCATTAAATAGTTGTCACCTAAAACAAATAAAAAGGTTGTATAGTATTCTGCTTGGGGGAGGGTAATAATCAGACCTCTTTTAGATATTGACCTTAGTATTTTGAACTCATAGATAACTAGTATAGATATCTTATTGTGAACATCTCTCATTTCTTTAGGTTAAATTCTTAGAAGTAAAATTACTGAATCAAAGGGTATTTGTGTAATTTTAAAATTTTTGGCCAACTTTAAGTGTTGGCATTAACTTTTATTCAGGTAAATAAAAGACTTCTTGTTTATTTCACAGTTCAGTATTAGAGAAACCAAATACTTGGTCATATGTGTGTTGATTACTTCATTTTAGGATCTTCCAGCTATTTCTGTCCCTTTTCTCTTGTCTTGAGTCTTAGATTGGTAACACTTCTTCGTATAATCCTTAAGTTATGAGTATTTTTCTCCCAGTTTTTAAATTGCTTTTGAGGGATGTACAGTAAACTTGGTAAGGGGGAGGATATGTGTTATTAAAACATCCCTCATTCCTGAGATTTGTTAGCACCCTCCTATTGATAATCTGAGATTAAAGTTTCCATCTTTGTTCTATTTATAACATCCCAACCCCATGTTTATAAGAACATTTATTTAAACATTGTTTTGCGGTTTTTATTTTTGACATTTAATTTTACTATTTTATTTAAAATTTGTTTATTGGTACATGGCTTAAGGTAGAGTTATAAATTTTTACTCAGAAGCTAATTAATTATTTTAGTACCATTAATTTTATAATCCATTTTTTATTTGCTATGCTGAAATATCTTTATCATACACTAAAACTTTATATTAATTTTGTTCTTTAATTCCCTTACCTTGTTGTTTTAATTATTCTAGCTAGCCTAGTATTTTCAAGTCAGTAATGCAATTTTAAAGTAATATATCTGCTATAAGATTTCAGCAAAATAAGTTTTTAAATGTTCTATTTATTTGTCTTTATCATAAAGTAGAAGGTGGGAAGCTATTTAGTTATTGCTTAACTGGTGTGTGTGTTCTCATAGCTCCTTTCCTTTGATTATTACTATTTATTTTCTAGAAATTTTATAGTGAATTTGGTATTTAGAGGCAATCTAGTTAATTAAATCTTTCTAGTTTTAACACTATACAATAAAATCATCTTATATTTAACGATAAAGAAGTTTGACTGTTTTTATGTTAGTATAATACATTGGACATAATTTTATTTATTTTTTTGAGACAGAATGTTACTATGTCACCCTTGGTAGGGCACCGTGGCGTCACAACTTACAGCAACCTCAAACTCCTGGGCTTAAGTGATTCTCTTGCCTCAGGCTCCCAAGTAGCTGGGACTAAAGGCGCCTGCTACAATACCTGCCTATTTTTGGTTGCAATTGTCATTGTTTAGCAGCCCTGGGCTGGGCTCGGCTCAAACCCGCCGGCCTCAGTGTGTGTGGCTGGAGCCCTACTCATTGAGCTACAGGCACTGAACCGGACATAATTTTTCTTGTGAGGATAATACAGAATGAAGGTCAAGATCCAAATCAGGAATCAGCAAACTTTTTGGGGGGCGGGTTAAAAAGGACTAGGTAGTAATCATTTTAGGCTTATGGTCCAGTGGTCTTTGCTGGAAGTAGTTAACTCTGCTATCAATACAAAAACAACCAACAGACAATATGTAAACAAATGGATGTGGTTATGTTCCAACTAATAATTTCCAAAAACAGGGGCCTGCAGATTGTAGTTTTTTAACATCTGTCATAATTCATTGGACAGTATTTGAAATGGGATCTTACAGTGTTACTGTCTAGATCATTATTTTGTAGTTAATACGAATATGATAAAAATTTGTTTTAAATGGTCTTACTTGATCTAGAGTGCAATTTTGAAGTTTTATCAAACCTCTGATGATACTGTTTCCTTTTTCCTTGCAAACCTGGTAGTGTACCCCATGCCGCCTCTTCTTTCCCCCCCCCTTCTTTTTAAAGATAAAAGGTTGAAACAGGAATTATAGTTCATGTCAATTGATTTTTAAATTTTTTTTTTTAAATACCACAAAGGTGGTAAATTTTAGATGTTAATGCAGTTGTTAGGTATCTTAAGGTACATCATTCTTTGAGCTAAGTCTTAAGTGTTACTTTGAATGCCGTATGTGAGTGTAATGTTTGGATATTGAGTTATGAAAAATAAAATTCCAGGGCTTATTAGCACAAAATTGATAGAAAATAGAAAACCACTATGTTTACTGCCTTCTCCTTTTTCCCATGGTAAAAAAGTGCTGGTAATATTTGCTCATATTATCAGATGCTATTGCATTAAGGGATGCATGGGAGTAGTGCCAGACAAAGGTGAAGTTGTGAGTGCACATGCTCGCACAGCATTGACATTAGCACTTAATCTCCCCTGTGTAATGGATTATTGTAAAACTTTTAAATTGTCATCCACTTTCCTTTTTATGTATCAGTGGGTCTTTTGGATGTCCTCAGCTTGTTATCTGTCATTTCTAGGTGATTTTAAATAAAGGGGGAAAATAGCTATTTATTTCTGTCCTAGGTATCATCATGTTGGTTGGCTGGTTACTAGGAAAAGATATCCTGGAAATGTTTACTATTAGTGTAAGGTAAGCTCTAAAACTTTTATCATTCGAGTCTCTTTTACCTCTTATTTTTCTGATAGGCATAGCTACACTTTATTATGGAGTCAGTATTATATCTTAAATAGGTTAAAATTCTTACATTGAAATGATCTCTAGGAAAATACATGGTGGTGGAGAAAACCTACACTAGATAATCTGGAATTATTTACCTGTAATTTCAATTTTACATACAGATAGTTAAGGATTGTCAAACTGAAAACAAAGCATATAAAGGAAAACCCACAATATGGAAACTGAACTATCAATCTCAGAGAATAAAGGAAATTCAAGAAATAGAAGATGTATTTAAAAATAATTGGAAAATGTTTGTGTTTTCAGAGATTTGTGAAGAACTTCTTGTATGATAGATGGACAGATTGTTGTAGAAATGGTTTGAAGAACAAAAAGTTTTTAGAAATCATGATTGCTGAAATTAAAAATTAAATGGTAGGGCTGTGATGTAGAGTCAAAGAGGGCTTCCAAAAGTGACAAAAAAATCGGAAGCAGAGTGAGATAAAATGCCAAAAAGGAATAACTTAAGGAAATACTATTTCTAACTAATAGGAGTTTTAAAAAGAAGTAAAAATAAATTATATAACAGATGATACATGAATTTAAGGGATTCACCATGACAAGCAGAAGGACAAAACTTCAACCTAGATACATCATTATGAAAGTAAAGAAAACAAGTCAGGTTATCTACAAAGGAAGAATAATTAGGCCAGCATCATACTTCTCATTAGTAACTGCAGTTTCTCCCATGAAGGTTTTTTAGGTTCTTCTAAACATTCTAACTCAACAGACTTTCATAGGCCACATCTGGTACCTGTACCCTGATGTAGTAGGTAGCAGGGCAACTTTAGGTATTCCAGTTAAAAATCCCTCCTGTTTCTCGGAAGACAGAATCTCTTAATATAGCCAGACATTCTAGTTACAGGAGTGGCTTCCTATAAAATAATTATAATTTTCCCTGTCCAGAGGCAGTTTATCAGTAAGGGGATATTGCCTTCATCAATTCACTAAGGGATTAGAATTAGACAGTTAATCAAATACAGAAGGGGGAAAGTATTTTATCCAATCTTCATCCACAGCAACATCAGATTACATTAGTGTACAGTGGGACAGTGATGTCAAATTATAGGGGAAAATGATTATAAATTTGTAAACTGTACCTAACCAAAATATTAGTCTAATTAATTACAAATATGTAGGTAAGTACTCAAAAATTTCTTTCCTATCCTTGGATGAATTCCAGGAAAACAAGGAAGATGATGACGCCTGGTTCTTATGTCCACCCATCTAAGGGGAAAAAATGCTGGATGACATATGTAGTAGGCTTAGGATAATTCAGATATCAGAATAAAAATCATTCTTTCAATAAGAAAAATAGATCAGATTTGAGAATGAATAAGAAGTAAAAAGATATTTGTAATAATAGTGAAGGAATGTATTTTTTTTTCTCTAAAGGGTAAAAATGAAATTTGAAACTCTAGGTTTAAATCTGTATTAAAAAAAGCCATGAGTTAAATAGAAAATAAATTAAAAATAGGTGAGAGTTTGAAATACTAACCATTGACATACTATCTTTTGGACCTAATTATGGTTTTTGAGGAATTTGGGGGGACATTTTTTTTAACTGTTGTACATATTGATATATCATGACTTTATTCTGTACAGTTTCCAAAAGACAACACGTTTTAAATGGAATAAAACTCATTCTACAGTATTTTCTGATTGGTCTCTTTGATTCTTCTATAAATCTGAGATAAATTATGAGATTGTTAGTCATCTTATTTTTCCAATTTCTGAGATAATTTTGTGGTTTCATCACCCTTGGAATAACTTTAAAATTATTTTCAATGGTGCTAAAAATGACTAAAACAATAAGAAAGCAGAAGAGTGATGGAATCACCAAGAACGTTAATGTAACAAAATAAATCATCACTGTTACTTTTTAGTTTTCTTATTGTGTTGCCCAAAGTATTGCATCATCATTTAAGAAGGTAGGAAAGAGGCCTGTAGACACAATCTTTGTAGATTGTTTTTTTTTGTAGCATTCATTGAACAAAATATAATAGATAATGGCAAAGAACATAACTGACAGAGAAGACCTTTCACAGTCATTAGACAACGCAGAAAATGAGTGCAGAAGGTCAGAGGGAAGCACTGTAGGCTGTAATGATGTGGGTAAAGTTAATCATGGAAGTGAAATCTCAAGACTCTGAGTCTTTGGGAGATGATACTCTAGCTCTTCACAGACTACTAAATTGGCAATGAGTGAACAATATATTTCTAAGGACAATAAAGACCAACAGGGATTTTCTTTCAGGTGGTCATCTGCTGCAAAGACTTTATCATGCAGTGTTTTCCAGCCAGTTTCAGGACCATCCATTTTTGCTAAAAGAATGTATGACAGTATTCATCTTTTATGATCTATTGTGATGCTTATTTCCCAACACTTATCTGTTATAGCATACGTTTTTTAACTCTTCAGTGCACAATCTTTGACCACAAGTACTGTAAATGTTCATTTGCTTTCAGTCTCTAGACTCAACTTGTAAACATAGCATGAAAAGAAAAGGTCTATAATATATCATTATAGAAAAGATGTTAATGATATTAAATTAGATCATGCAAGAGAAAGAATAGGTAATAAAAGTTAGGAAGTACAAGCAGTGGAGAGAACAGTGATAGAGTGAAGGATAGGAGTGCTTGTGTCTTTAAGTGTAATGTAGTCAAGAAGTAATATTTGAAATGGCACCACAAAAGAAACTTTTTTTTAAAATTACAAAGAGAAATAGTGAAAAAAAAATTATTTTAAGAGATGGGGGATACCTGCAGCTCAGTGGTTAGAGTGCTGGCCCTGTGCACCAGGGGTGGTGGTTCGAACCTGGCCTGGGCCTGCTAAATAAACAAACAAAAAGAGACGGGGTCTTGCTCTGTTGTCTGGACTGGAGTGCAGTGACACAATCATAGCTTACTGTAACCTTGGACTCTTGGATTCAAGAACTCACAGATTCAAGTAATCCTTCTATCAGCCGCCCAAGTAGCTGGGACTACAAGTGCATGCCACCATGCCTAACTAATTTTTCTTATTTTTTGTAGTGAAAGCGTCACACTGTGTTGCCCAGGATGGTCTTAAAACTCCTAACTTGAACTAGTCCTCCTGTCCTAGCCTCCCAGAGTGCTGGGATTATAGATGTGAGCCACCAAGCCTAGGCATTTTTTAAAATAATAATAAAATAAACATACAGTTTACTATTTTGAAGTGTACAGTTTAGTGGAGTGAAGTATGGAGTGTTTTACAACTGTTCATACTATTTACAGACCTTTTTCATCACCTCCAAAGAAAACCTTGGGCACGTGAAGCAATCACACTTCCTATTTTCTCCCCATTGTGCTTAAGTTTTGCGCAACCATTAATATCTCAATATCTATGGATTTACCTATTCTAGGTATTTCATATAAGTTGAATAATACAGTGTGGGGGCTTTTGTATTTGGGGCTTTTTTAGTTAGCTTATGTTGTTACAATTCATCCATGTCACATCATATATTAGCACTTCATTCCTTTCTGTGACTGAATTCCATTTTGTGGATATCACAATTTTACATTCATCAGTTGATGGATATTTGGCCTATTTCCATCTTTTGGATCTTGTGAATATTGCTGCTGTGAACATTCATGGACAGGTTTTTATTTGGACATCTACTATTATCCATATTTTAGCAGTGAAGAAAATAAACTATAGAGATGGATTAATAAATAGCCCAGAGTCACACAAGTAAAAACTGTTGAAGCCAGGGGTACAAATCCAGGCAATTTGATGTCAGAAACTACGTTCTTTAATCAGTGCTTGCTCTGGCAAGTACTGGTTGTCCAGTAAATGTTGAATCAACTTTCCTTTTGAGAAGTTCATAGTTAAGTGTTGACAGCATTAATGTTATTGGACTTTATTTTAAATAATATCCAATTCACATTATTGCTGTGGGTGTTATTTAAATGGCATTTAAATGTTATGTATATGTATTGGTTATAGTTTGGCTGTAGCAGCAATTCCTGAAGGACTTCCCATTGTGGTCACAGTGACGCTAGCCCTTGGCGTTATGAGAATGGTGAAGAAGAGGGCCATTGTGAAAAAACTGCCTATTGTTGAAACTCTGGGTAAGTCTGTGTTAAGTGCATACTTAGATGCAGTGACGTATTACTTCATGTCAGCAGTGGATTATCTTTAGACAATTTTTGAGAGATTTGCATAATGTTTGGCTTAGGGTGATACTGGGTACGGCAAAAAAGGCAATTAAGAATGTATATTCCCTCAGGATGGGAGACTTTAAGAGAAATCTTTCTACATATTGGAATGTGGTAGTGCTCAAATCATAGAAAGATAAAAATCCAAATAGCACATGAAAACTTAGAGTAGAAATTTTCTTCTTTTTGTGTGTCAAGGAGGATAATTGATAATCACAGATCTCAAAATGCTGTACTTGAATGGAATTTATTTATAAGAACTCTAAATAATGAAGTATTAATAGTTAAATTGTAATAACTTTATGTGCAATATACTATGAAACCTTTTTCGTAATTTAGGATATCCAAAAATACACTAAATTTAATATCCACTTTGCAACTTAATATGGAGAAGGTAAAATACCTTGAGAAATCCTGACAGAAGAAATTATGTGGGTTTATATTTAGGAATCTTAACTTTCTAGAAAATGTATTTTATAAAATCATTATGTAAAGTTAACATGGAGTATCTTTATTAAAAAACATGGAATAGCTTTGTAGAAACTAACCGTAAGTAAGTAAATAGGAAGAAGTCAACAATTAATTTTTATTCCTAATTACAGAAACTTTACCTTATGAAGCAACCATAGTGAAAGAAATTAACCTAAAATTATCAGTAAGCTTGATCTCTAAAAAATTTAAAGAAGCATGATAGGATTGTAGAGTCTTTGATTTGTTTTTTAAGTGAACTTGTATTCCTTCCTCATTCTTTTGATGACGTGTAGTAATTTATTCTTTAGGCTGCTGTAATGTGATTTGTTCAGATAAAACTGGAACACTGACGAAGAATGAAATGACTGTTACTCACATATTTACTTCAGATGGTCAGCATGCTGAGGTATTCTACATATATTTTAAACAACAGTAAGAAACTTGGTGTTTAATATTCCTAGCAATTCCAGTGTCTGCACCTTTGAAGGGGCTGTAAATTAGCATTTATTTCCTTCCCGTATGATTCTGCAAAGTAGAATCATTCATTTGTCTCATTCTATTTTATACTCGTTCAATCCATAAGCTTCGATTTCTCCTTGACATCTCTCTTTCAATTACCCCTTCATCCATCTGTCCTCAGATCCTCCCAATTTTGACCTACTTTGACCTAAATAACTTTCCTAGCCATTTGTTTTATAGCCAGCTTCTTAGTCTAACTTATCTCTCACTGCCCTTCTGAAAAAGCCTTTTGATTCTCCATTCTTGATGCTTTCTGTATGCAGCTTGAGGGATCTTTTTAGAACCAAATTTTGAGCATATCGCTCTCTAAATTAAGATTCTTCAGTGGCTTTCTGCTGTGACTAGGACCTGAACCGTGGCCTCTCAAGGCCCTACATGTTCTATCTCTTATTTCCCTCTCTAGCCTTATATGCTCCTCTTTTTTTCTATGCACCAAATATACTGACTTCGTAATTCTTTCAGTGTGACAAAACTCCTACTTTAGGACCTTTGCTGCTATTCTCAATGCTTAGGACACTAATGCTTCTTCATCCTTAGTTCCAGCCTCACTTACTAAGGAAAACTTTTCTGATCATTCAGAACTTGACCCTATGTTTATACCTCTTGGTCATTCTGCTGTCTGGAATTTTCTGTCCTTCCCTCCCCCCCCCCCCCCATTACACCATAGTTATAAGAGAGTAGAAACTAAGTTGCCTAGCATAGCGTCTACCTCATAGTAATAAACACCGTTGATTGAATGAATGAATAACTTTATTTGAAATTTTATTTATTGACAGTCTCTTAAGTGATCATACTATGTAGTAGTTTTTCCTAAAACTGGTTGTAGCATGTTCCATTCCCATCTAGTCTTTGCATGATTTGTGACTGGAGTGCTCTTAACATTACTTATGATGGGTACAGTATTTTAAAATGTATTTACAGCTAATTCACTGAGTAAAGTATTCATTACACAGATTGACGGAAGTTGTAGTTGGGTTTATTTAGGTCCATTTTACAGAGGCCTTAAAATGTGCCCATTGATATTTAGGGTGTCAGATTTGGTTAAGGGTAACCCATGCTGTGTTGGTAAATATGCTCTTTCTGGATGATTCAGAAGAGTCATTGAGGTTACATGTGTTTATATGATCCAAGTATGGAAGGTAGAATATTAGTTTTTAAGTTCATCATTTTATATGCTGAGCATTAACCATTTATTTTCTCTCTAAATTGTACTATTTATATTACAAAGTTTACTTTTGTTTATAAGTTTGTTCTTGCCAGATAGAGTAAGTATCTAGCTTGTCTCTCACTCTGATTTTTAAAATTGGTATGTAATGTGCTTTATTAAAGTAGTTTGTAAGAGCTAGAGAAAATCTCTTATCTCTGAACCTGAATATTTGCAAAAAGAATTCTGCTTTTGTCTAGATCACAGCTTTGTGTCACATATTAGATATGGTAATGGATTTGAATTCTTTGCAAATAAAGTAAGCTATGTATGTATAATGTTATATAAATTTAAATTCATATATAAAGTTTTTTTATGGTGTATTTATCCTTCTAATAGAAGTGGAAAACAATATTTTTTAGGTTATTCATTATAAAAATTAGGATGTATATTCCTTTAATTTTTAAATGTTCTTTTAAGGACCCATTTTAATGCTTTTCTGCTTTTGACATTTATACGATAAATGAAATGAACATACTTATCATAGTTTTTGTTGTCATAAGTCTTGTCACCTCCCACTATTTGTATGATTGACTCCATTTTATGTTCTTAGGTTACTGGAGTTGGCTATAATCAGTTTGGGGAAGTGATTGTTGATGGTGATGTTGTTCATGGATTCTATAACCCAGGCGTTAGCAGAATTGTTGAGGTAAATATTTTCCGAGAAGATGACCTTTTTAAATAATGACTTAAGATATAGTAACGGCTTCATAGTTTGTATGTATTTTTTCTTAGGCGGGCTGTGTGTGCAATGATGCTGTAATTAGAAACAACACTTTAATGGGGAAGCCAACAGAGGGGGCTTTAATTGCTCTTGCAATGAAGGTATGTAGCTGATCTTTGACATAAGAGATGTTACCTTCACAATAGAATATGAGTCTAAAGATTTTAGTGTTACCTATTTTAAGTATTGAGTGAAGAAGACATAGTATTTTGTTATTTTTATTGCCTTTTAGGAACCAGTTTTATTCCTGGAAGTAAAGAGCATAGAAACCTTTTTAGTATAACCTCATTCTTTATGTGTAAGGTACAAACTAATGATAGCCTTGGATTTCTTCTTATGAAGAAATGTTTCTGTCTTCCATAATACAGAGAGCTATGTGTGAAAAGCCCAAATTTATGTAATAGATGATAATACTAACTTTTAAATGAGTAAAAGGATATATTCTTTAGTATTTATGTGTAAAGATAGTAATATGCTCTTGAGAATTAGCTTTTCTTTTCCTTATCTTCCCTTTGCCTCCCTTGTCAGTCTCTTTTTAAAAGTTTTTTTGTAGAGGCATAGGTTTTGCTATATTACCCAGGCTGATCTCAGAGTCCTGGGCTCAAGCGATCATCTCACATTGGTGTCTTAAAGTGTTGGGTTACAGGCATGAGCCATAACATCTGCCCTCAATTTCTCAAAAAGAATGTAGAGTTATAATTTTTGTGGGGAAGAGGAAGAGATGTTCTTAGTGACCTTTTTGATCTCTTTATTTCTTTAATTGTATATTTTTGAGTGAGAAACTGAAAAAGGCTAGTCTGTCATTCCATAACAAAAAAGAACTGCTACTTTTAAGAGTAGTCTGAGAAAAATGAAATGTGTATGAAGCAGAGTGCTTCTAAATGTGGATGCTTGAAATAAAAGCCAATAGAGAATTGTAGGTTATTTTAACATTTGATTTAATAAAATAAAATTGATAGAATATGTTTTATTCTATTTATAGAATTCTTTAGGCTGTATATTTCCTTGACAGAAAGATACATTTCCTTATCTTTGGGTCTCTTTATTACTTAATAGCATAATACACCTTTTTAAAAGATATTTAAAAAATGAATGTTCTTGTGCTATACTTAAGATATTTACTTCTGTAAGAGAGAAAGGTGTGAAATTATGTTCTTAGGGACAGAGTCCTTACATTTTAGTTAGGAGTTAATGCTAACTTTCTTGGACCAAATAAAAGGCAGGCTAAGACAATGGATAATTAAATCTTAAACATTGAGTCATATATAAGAATTGCAAATTCTGAGCTGGTAGCTGGGGTCTTGAAGGATAGGAAGGTTTAGATGAGGCAAGCTAGGGAAAGAGCTAGAGGAGAAGCATAAAGGAATACATAGAAGTAGAATGCATTATGGCTAATACATAGGCTAACTTGGATGAAAGTTACTCTCATTACTCTCATTTTTGAGTAATGAGAAAGTTTGTTAAAGAGGCTATTGTGAGACAGAAGAGCTATGTGATGTTGATAATAGTTAAGGTACATGTGTAAAGTGGTAGAGGGTAAGGGACTAGGATGGTAGCAACAGGTTAGACAATGATGAGTCCCTAAGAAACTGGGGATTGAATCTGCAAAGTGTATTGATTATAAAAGTATATATTCAGTATTGGCCAGGCACTTTGAAAAACTTTGTATTCCTGCTTGCTTGCAGAATTTGAACCCGGTAGAGAGATTAATATAGTCACTGTTGAAGATTGGTTTGCATGAAGTGGGGATAACATGCCTTAAATCTATTGTCTGCACACTCAGGCTTTCATGTTGAGAATGTATGTTGCTATTTAGGGAGGTGTAGTGATATATAGATGGAGCATTGTTATGCTCTCACCATTATTTGAAAAATAATTCAAGTACATGTATCTGTAACCAAACCAAGTTGTGACCCTTGTTCTTTGTTGAGGGAAAGAAGTAATCACATGTTGGTAAGAAATAACTTTTTTTTTTGTGCCATATAGATGGGTCTTGATGGACTTCAACAGGACTATATCAGAAAAGCTGAATACCCTTTTAGCTCTGAGCAAAAGTGGATGGCTGTTAAGTGTGTACATCGAACACAGCAGGTATCCATTTGTTTAACACTTAGATCCTGTTGAGTTTAGATGATTTTTTTCATTTACATCTGCTTTTAGGTTTAAGCAGTCTGTGTACATAATGAACACCTGTTGCTTTAAATTATGTAATAATAATAAAAAATTATTATTAATAGTATGCTCCTTTTGTTATTCGCATATTCTCTCTGATGGACTCTCCTTATAGAATTCACACACAAATACATTCAGTTTTGTTGTGTGAGCAGTTTGAATGTAACCTAGTCTCAGTCTTCTAGAGCTTGTGCCATCAAGTTTTCTCAACATATTGTTCATTCTTGGTAACAGTTCATCATAGGTCTCTGATGTGTTTCAGTCTGTGTTCTTTCATTGAAAAAATACTTTCAGAACAAATAAAACCACATTACTTTGTGGAAAGGTGGTTCTCAAAGTGCATAATTAATGTTGATTGATCTAGTTTACAAACTGACAAATGACACTGATACTTCAAGGTATCACCTTGTTCTGGGCACTTTATAGATTTTTGCACAGTTAGTGTAATAAGAAGTACAGTGTGTAAGTATATCACTCATAGTTGCTGTTACCAGCCTGATGCTAAAATTTCATTCTTAAAAAATATATTTGTTGTTTTTATACTTCCTTTAATAGGAATTAATAATTGGTTATGTGTTTTCATGTGTGAGCAAATACTTTGAAACCAATTTTATCTATGTAGATAGGAGTGGGCGAAAGGCTGCCGTGGGGGGGGGGGGGCCGGGCGCCCGCGCCGCGGCGGGCGCTGGAGGGGTGGGGGGGTGTGTTTTTTTGTTTTTTGGGTGGTGATTGATTATATAG